>CM039124.1:51968488-51997868 GCA_022036555.1 Microstegium vimineum
CCCACCATTTCGAGGTTAAATTTTCTGGCTCTTTATCTTTCCAGTGTGCTGCGACCATTCCAATAATAGGCCTATCCTCATCTGAATGAGATCTATCTCCTATCACAACCTCATCTCTGAATGCTTTCTTAGGATTTGGAGGCTTCAACCATTCGGCTAAGCTTGGGAGCTCCAGTTCTGAAGTATTGCTCTTCAGTAACTTCTTTCTGGTGGCATGAATAGTTGCCTCAGTTTTCGGGGACTTCTCCATAGATGTTGTATTCATGCTCTCTCTTATCTTGTTAGAAGATGATACAGAACCCTCAGAGCTCTGGAAAAGGGAACATTCATCAGATATTGAAATTTCCATGGAGACCGCATGCTCACTCTTTGCACACTTTGGATCCTCTGATTTTTCAGGGTGAATGAAATCTTCTTTTGAAACCCCATCAGCAAGATCCAGAGCTTGGTGTTGTTTTTCGCACTGCAAACAAACCTCAGTATTGTTCTCATTTGTTGACTCTTCCACGTTATTTGCAAGGGAAGTACCCGAAGTCTGCAGCTCATCATATGTTTTTGAAGAACTGCAAGGATGGCGCAGACATCCAAAATGTTAAGCTAGTTAAGGTACTACTTACTACAATAGAGAAACTGAGATAGAGAGTAGTGTAACATCTTCAGAAGCAGGAATGGTAAGTTTATTCTTCAGTCATCCTACTAGCAGTAGGAAAGGAACAGAGTTTGCACACCTCATTGCATCTGGTACAGTGGAGCTTTGATGAGACCTTGAAGGAGTTTCACAGTTCTCAACCTTGGGCGCTTCCATGATATGTAGATCATCAGACATAACAGGAAGACATCCTGAATGAGTTTCCTTCTGATGAACTGAATCTACATCTTTGAGTGCTCTTTGGATGTCATTTGTAGTTTGCAGCAATGAACCACGGCATTTTTGGATAGTGGCCTGTCATCATGGGGTTAAATCAGTCTGCAGCACCCAAAGACCATGTGGTGTATGCTAGTATGAGCTAACAAATAGAACTCGCTGTTATGCTGCTACTATTGCTTAACTAGACTGCACATAACTATATATGAGAAAATGGCAAGGCTATCTATGACTACAGAAACAGCCAGATTAAAAAAACTGAAGCTCATTGTGTTTATAACACCAACTGGCTGCTGCATTGTCTCTTCACCAACATGGAGGCATAGGTTCAATGAAATGAGCAATGAATCGGCTCACAAGTCCACATGCCAACATCCAAAGAAATTAGCATGTCCGTGTAACACCACAAGCATTATGTGAGCAAACACTTTGAAGGAACATGTCACATATAACTAGTAACTGAAGCAACAAACGGAAGTTAGCAGGACTCCTAATTAACCAAGGACTCTCTACTGCACATGCTGATCCTAGTCAAGTAAACTCAGCTGAACTGAAACCATGAGGTAGCAGCATCGATAACCAAGCGCATTGGGAGACGGACAACAATCAGTCAATCGCAAACGATAGATGGGGTGTAAATCAGCGTCAATCCAGATTTTCAGAATGGCGTACCTGGGGCTCAAGCTCCTGATCCATCCCCTTCCTCTCACCACTCTGGTCCGCCCACGAGCTCGCCGTCTGCGCCGCCCTCGATCCCTCATCTGAACCAAAACAGTACAAGCCAGCAACACCAGTAAATAAATAAATAAAAACCGAAATAATCGCCACCATTCAACTCAACAATGAGCAAAGGACAGTACGGAACGACAGATAACAGATTGACAAAAAAAATTCGGGTACCTTCTCGCTGGAACACGGCGGAGAGCGCGTTCCTCGACGGCGGCCTGGTCCTCCTGCCCGCTCCATCCTGACGAACAGCCACACAATCCGGCAGCGTTAACCAACCGCGGCTCACATTCCACCCCAAATCCTGACCTCATCCACGGCGACGAAGGCGCGGCAGATTCCGCGAGCACGGCGTAAGCAGACCAACCTGATGGCTCATCGTCGTCGTCATCGTCATAGTCGCGGGGGCCAGGGACGGATGCTCGAGCTGGCCTCCGTCGCGGTCGCCGGCGCCCTTCGCCTCGCCATCGCTGCCGGACGCTCGGAAGCAGCCGAAGAGGTACCCCATCATCCCCCGCTTCTCTTCCTCCTCCTCCTCCTCCCCGCCGCCGCGCGCGCGGCCTGGATTCCGCCCGCTTCGAGGAGGAGCAGGAGCTGAGCCGCGCCTCGTGGCAGCTGCAGCAGCAGGAGAGAGGAGGAGGAGGAAGCAGGTGGGAGGGGTTTGAAATTTAAAATGGAGGGAGGAGACGGTGGCGGAGGCGGAGGCCGAGGGAACAGCCGAACAGGGAGGAAAGGAGAGAAAAGCCAGGGGGAGTCAGCGGAAAGGGGGTGGGACCGTCGGAGGACAGCCCGACCCGAGTACCCGACCGGGCCCATGTCCCGCTCTCTGCCTGCGCCGCACGCGTGACTTTTTTTTTTTACAAAAAGAAATGAGAAATCGAAAATGATTTTATTAATTAATTCAGTGGGAAGGCTGGGCCCTGGGGCTGGTCTATTGGCTTGACTATTTTGACTTTCATTTCCGGCCATTGGAAGGGAAAAATTTTAGGAGACCATTAATTGTTGCTGCTGATAATAATGGATTAATGTAGCAGTGTGTTAATGCTGGTCTTATATTCTTTTTTAATTTTGGCAAGATATCTTCTGCCAATGGATTCGCATAATTATTCTACCACATCTAAGGGTCTGTTTATATCATTTCTGTTTAATAGAAAAAATACAGTTTTTTAGAAAAATATATTCTTCAACAATTTATTTAATTAGATTCATCTATTTTAGATGTCTTGCTATCCAGAGGTAGAGAGTGGCATTGACTTTACAGATTGACTTAACCATAGAGTATTTTTATTTAAAATAACTCTCTAAATGATTATTTAGAAAGTAAATTTAAAAGACTTTTCGAGATACTCTTAAGCTATTGGGTCAATCCAATATAGACGAGACAAACTATAGTCATGTTCATCCGTATTATTTTAACACTATTTTCAGCGAACAAATATTATTTTAACACTATTTTCAGCGAACAAATAGTATTTTCCTCTCACAACGTATTAGCATAAGCCAAAGTTCAACAAAACGAAGGAGCCTATAGCTGTGCAAATTTTTCCCCATGCTCTAGCATTTGTTTGGTGCATGGCCTGACACTGGACCAGGCACATTGTTCCACCCATTAGGTGCTCAAGTTTGGTTGCCAATATATGGTTGAGTCAAGCTCATGGGACGCAACTTTTAGTTATTTGGTTATCTGGACAAAGGTCGGGGTCTGTCCGGCCGGATGCAAAAGAGCTTCCTCAGCCTGATTCTCGAGAGTGCGTTTGCGACCATGTATCTGACGAGCTTGGCCAGCCGAATTGGCTCAGGCTTAGAAGAACCTGCTGAAAGGTCCTATCCCAAGGCTAGAGGGGGGGAGGGGGGTGAATAGCCTAATCTGGAATTCTAAAATAAACTCAACAACAAGTTAGACAATAAGGTGACAAAGCTTTGGCTAGCAATAGCAAACTAAAAGATGTGAAGTCTCCTATCACAATTGCTATCCTAATAGCTCTAGGATCACTCAATTCCTACTCAAGTCTAGAAGCCCTCTAGGTACAACCTAATATACTAAGCAAGTACGAATAAGTAAGTGCAAAGATGGGAGGAATGATTATACCGACTTGTAGAGGTCTAGAGTCAATCAAATGAGGAACTCCAGTAGCCAATCAATCACAACAAGGTTGACACTTGATTTTTCACCAAGGTTCACTAGTTTGCCCACTAGCTACGTCTTTGTTGTGTCGGCTCACTTACTTGGAGGTTCAAGAGCTAATTTGCATCACACGCTAAACCCGTCACCGGGTGCCTCACAACCAACACAAGATAAGGGCTCTCCAAGACACGCGCAATCCACTAGAGTTACTTTTGCGATCTCCCGCGGGGAAGGCACAAGACCCCCTTCACAATCACCACTTGTGGTCGACGAAGCACAATCACCAAGCTTCTCGAATCCACACGCTTGCTCCAAACCGTTTAGGTGAAGGCAATCACCAAGAGTAACAAGAAACTAGCAGTGATATCAACTCCCAGGTGCCACTAAGATGAATCACTCATGCAATGCACTTGAACACTAAAATCTCAAATGGATGATCAAAATCAACTAAGAGATGAGTGGGAGTGTGTGTGGTTTGCTCACAAGAGTATGCAACAGCCAAATGTGCAAGAGAGGTTCCTAGAACCAGTCACATACCCTTATATAGCCTCCTCAAAGAAACTAGCCGTTTTTTCCTATTTGGAGCTGCAACCCGTGACCACCGGACCACTTTTGGTCACACCACCGGACTATAGCAGGTGGTCCGGTGCCTTTCAAAAATCGACCGTTGGCACGCTGGAAGTCATTGTCGGACCACTCGCAATAGTCCGAAGCCCCTGGTCCGACGCTTTGGCCTCAGCCAAACGTCTGAGTCCAGTATGCACCCATGCTCCGGACACCTGGTCCGGAGCTCACCACCGGACCATATCCTCTGGTCTGGAGCTTCTCTAGTCCTCTGACGAATTATGCAGTGAGTGCCAGTGCTTCGGACCACCAGTCCGAGCTGACCACCGGACCATTGCACCTGATCTAGAGCTTGCCTTGAATTCCTGCTGAGCCACTGGACTCTGAAAACTGGACGATTGATGGTCCGACGTACCACCGAACCACTAGTCTGACGTCCTTCTGTCTGAGCCCTGCCTGAGTTTGAACCACTGGACCACTTCCAATAGTCCGGTGCTTACATGCAGACTGGTCTGGAGCCCCTATATTGATCAGAATCTTCTTCTCTTTTCTTCCCTTGATCTCATGTGCCACCACCAAGTGTTTCACTGACTTGTGCATGTGTGTTGGCATATTTTATCAAGTTTACAAGGGATGTTTCATTAGGATTAGATGCAATGCAATGCAATGCAATGAGCTCCTAATGGCACTTGATAGGTGTAACCACTAACTATTTTTCCCTCTTCATAGTACGGTTACCTATCCTAAATGTGATCACACCCACTAGGTGTCTTGATCACCAAAATAGAAAAGCCCTATTATACCTTTGCCTTGAAAAGCTTTAGGGACTCCTCCTCTTCTATTCTTCTCCAAGTGTGGAACCTTTGCTAGCTTTCTCCTTAGCCACCTTTGCTCCATCACTTGTCACTTTCATCTTCTCATTAATGTACTAAGCCTACTCACACTTAGAGTTAGGTTAGTACTTAGGTTTCATCAATTACCCAAAACAATAGAGATCTTTCAATCTCCCCCTTTTTGGTAATTGATGACAACCCATATAAAATGATATGAAAAATGATTTTGTTTTCAACTTTGAAATGCTTGACACCACTTGGAAGATATGATTATAAAAGAAAGTGGTCAATCATTTCCAAGTTGGTTTGATAGTGTTAACTCCCCCTACATATGTGCACTTCTATGAATAGGAATCAAGCTTTGAACACATACTTAGATAGAACTTTTGGAGGGGTGAACAACTAACAAACTATGACATGATGCTAAGGTTTAAAGAGTAGACCTTTGAAGCTTGATACCAATCGAAGTGCGCCTATAATTTCACCCTTAGCAACATGGTTAGCTTGACACCACTTGAAATACACAATTTAAACATAAAGGAAATCTAGCTAACTTCCTATGCATGCTAGTGATCAAATCATCAATCAAGATTACAACTAGTCATGCACCACACAAGCAAGAAACCACTTGAAAAAGTACTATAACTTCAATGCAAGCAAACATATGAGTGAATGCACATCCAAATGCAACAAATTATTCATAGGCTTGCTCCCCCTACTTGTGTGCTCAAATTTTAATTTTTCATTTTTCCAAAATCTTATTTCTCCCCTATTTCTAGATTCTACTTGTTTCTTTCCTTATCATGTTTCTTATTTTAACATTTCTCCCCTATACTATTTCTCCCCCTTTTACTATCATTGTAACACAATTTCTCCCCCTTTGTCACACATTACCACAAAGGAAACCACTTGTAGGAACATGTATCACTTGAGGATACTTAGAGAGATTTGTTTATCAAGTCAATATAGAAAGGAATGGGGTGAATTATCAACTTATATTCAACCTAGATTACTTGTCCTAGATACTTAACACGGTTTAAACCATGGACAAGCTTCTTCACACATCTTGCAATGGTTATCTTGACCATGTTGGTTAAGTACAAGAATAAGCATTCTAGACTAAACATGTGAGGTTGCAAGCTTATCAACATGTCATATGCCATCACTAGATCAATCAACTCATAGAAACTATAGTGATGTCATATGTCCATAGAAAACATTTGATTTTCATGAATGAGCTTATCATGAGTGATGTCTATATGCTCTACACAAGACTAGCAAAGGATGAATGCATATGTCAATCAATTGTACCTTGCTATGTTGGAGTAGAGGCATGTCATAGGTGGGGTGCATCAACTCATGTTAGAGAAATCCAAGATGTTCAACTCATTCCTCAACTTGCAAAACCTCTTTTCATCAAGTGGCTTGGTGAATATGTCGGCTAATTGATCATCGGTGCCCACATTGTCAATGAAAATGTCACCCTTTTGTTGATGATCTCTTATAAAGTGATGCCTCACATCTATGTGCTTTGTCCTTGAGTGTTGGACGGGGTTGTTGGTGAGCTTCACCGCACTTTCATTGTCACAAAGCAATGGGACTTTCTTGAATTGAATTTCATAGTCCTCCAAAGTGGCTTTCATCCACAATAGTTGTGCACAACAACTCCCCGCACTAATGTATTCGGCTTCGGTGGTAGAGAGTGTCACACTATTTTGCTTCTTGGATGACCATGAGACTAGTGACCTTCCCAACATTTGACATGTACCACTAGTGCTCTTTCTATCCACTTTGCAACCCGCATAGTCAGAGTCCGAATATCCAATCAATTCAAACCTTGACCCCTTTGGAAACTAAAGTCCAACCTCTTGTGTATGTTTGAGATATCTCAATATTCTCTTTGTGGCTTTCAAATGACTCTCTCTAGGAGATGCTTGAAACCTTGCACACATGCATACACTAAACATGACATCCGGTCTTGAGGCGGTCACATATAGTAAGCTTACAATCATAGACCGATAGAGTGTTTGATCTACCATCATGCCACTTGAGTCACTATCCAAATGTCCATTAGTCCCCATGGGAGTACTAATGCCTTTAGCTTTTTCTAGCCCAAACTTCTTTATCATATCCTTGATGTACTTGCCTTGACTCACAAATGTACCATTCTTTAATTGTTTGATTTGAAGTCCAAGGAAGTAACTAAGTTCACCAATCATTGACATCTCAAATTCATTAGCCATCATTCCCCAAACTCTTCACAAAAGTCTTGATTTGAAGATCCAAAGATAATGTCATCCACATAGATTTGCAAGATGAAAAAGTCATTTCCAATCTTCTTGGTAAATAGAGTAGTATCAACCAATCCCATATTGAACCCTTTAGAGAGGAGAAAGCTTCTCAATCTCTCATACCATGCTCTGGGTGCTTGCTTCAACCCATAGAGAGCCTTCTTGAGCTTGAATACATGGTCAGGCTTCTTAGCATCTTCAAAACTGGGTGGTTGCTCAACATACATCTCCTCATTGATATACCCATTTAGGAATGCACTCTTGACATCCATTTGGTATAGCTTGATATTATGTTCACAAGCATAGGCCAATAGTATTCTAATTGCCTCTAATCTTGCCACCGGAGCATATGTTTCCCCAAAGTCAAGACCTTCAACTTGAGAGTAACCTTGAGCTACTAGTCTTGCTTTGTTCCTCACCACTATTCCATCTTGATCTTGCTTGTTCTTGAAAACCCATTTGGTTCCAATGACATTGTGCTTCTTTGGTCTTTCTACCAATTCCCAAACTTGATTTCTTGTGAAGTTGTTGAGCCCTTCATGCATAGCATTGATCCAATCAACATCCTTCAAAGCTTCATCAATCTTGGTTGGCTCAAATGATGAGACAAAAGAATAATGCTCACAAAAACAAGCCAATCTTGATCTTGTTTGAACACCACTTTGAATGCCTCCAATTACTTGATCTAAAGGATGATCTCTTGCAATGTTGGTAGGTTGGAGCACTTGAATGTTGATGTTAGGTGGTTGAGATGATGAACTAGCTTGAACTTGATCTTCACTTGCATTTGCTTGATCTTGAGTTGGAGAACCACTAGCTTGATCACTTGGAATGATTACTTGATCTTCATCTTCATCTTAGACTTGTCTTGGTCTAATGTCACCAATATCCATATCTTTCATCGCATTGACCAACTTGTCACCTCTCACATCATCCAAGTTTTCTTCTTCATCTTGAGAGCCTTGAGTTTCATCAAATTCAACATCATGCACTTCCTCAAGAATGCCATTAGTCAAGTTCCATACTCTATAAGCCTTGCTAGTTGTTGAGTAACCAAGTAGAAATCCCTCATCACATTTCTTTTCAAACTTGCTCAACCTTGTTCCCTTCTTCAAGATATAGCACTTGCATCCAAACACCCTAAAGTAGGCAATGTTTGGATTTCTTCCATTCAATAGCTCATAGGGAGTCTTCTCAAGCATTCCATGACAATAGAGACTGTTGCTAGAGTAGCAAGCCGTATTGATAGCTTCAGCCCAAAAAGAATCACTAACATTGTACTCACTTAGCATTGATCTTGCCATGTCAATCAAGGTTCTATTCTTCCTTTCAACTATCCCATTTGATTGAGGAGTGTACTTTGGGGAGAGTTGATGGTTGATCCCAAACTCATCACAAAGATCTTCAATTCTTGTGTTCTTGAAATCACTCTCATTGTCACTTCTAACTCTCTTGATAGTTGTTTCAAACTCATTTTGGCACCTCTTGACAAATGACTTGAAGATATCAAATGTGTCACTCTTGTCACTCAAGAAGAATACCCATGTGTATCTTGTGAAGTCATCCACTATCACAAATCCATACTTATTGCCACCAATGCTTATGTATGTTGTTGGCCCAAAGAGATCCATGTGCAATAACTCAAAAGCTTTGCTTGTACTCATGATGCTCTTCTTTGGATGAGTGTTGCCAACTTACTTTCCGGCTTGACATGCACTACATAGCTTGTCCTTCTCAAATGTGACATCTTTCAAGCGCCTCACTAGATCATGCTTGATTAGCTTGTTCAATTGCTTCATGCCAACATGTCCAAGCCTTCTATGCCATAACCAACCCATGCTAGACCTTGAGATGAGACATGTAGAGAGTTGGGTCTCACTAGCATTGAAATCCACTAGGTAGAGGTTCTCATACCAAAATCCCTTGAAGATCATGTTTGAATCTGTTGACACCGTTTTTCGTACGGGTCAATATTGAACCGAGTGCGCTGATCGGCAAGAAGGTAAACGTTGTTCCTCATCGACATCGAGATGCCACTATTCAGGTTACCGATGGAGGCAGAAGTCGTCGGTAGTGAATTTGATTGGGGACGCATTAAGGGTGAAAGATGTGTTTGCCGATAAGGAGAGATTGCCGATGGAAACAGGAAAACATTGCCGATCGGGAATGTTGTCGATGGATGCAGAAAATAGCTAACGTCAGTGGAAAGATGCCGATGGTAATGGAAGAAGGTTGCAGATGGAAAGAAATCTACCGATGGAAAGTGTCATCGCAAAGAGAATAGATAAGGAAACTGGAGATTTTATACTAGTATTATTATATCAGTTTGAGTCTGACTCTTGCATGAGTCATTTATTTCCTTAAAAATAGGAGTTTTGTTTAGGTATGAGTCGTGTCTATGTACAACTCCTCCTACCGGAGTATAAACATGTACCTAGGGCCCGTATGAGAGAGATCCAATACAATAAAACAAATCTATTATTTTCGTCTTACTTTTCAGCATCTACTTTTTTCGCATTAGTTATAGTTTATCCAGGAGTTCTTACGATCTCGACGGGCTGCATCTACAAGATCTCCGTCTATCTCGCGAGTTCCGCTTTTTGAGCAATCTGAGCCTTGACGTCCGGGCGCATCGTTGTCGTCTCATTCATCGTTGTTCTAGTTATCGTCCTTGTTGATTAACTGGTCAAATCAACTGGCACACCTTTGGATACCGAGTTCGGGTATAAGCCCGAGGTGTTCGCAGATCCAATGCTTTTTGTGTCAACACCTCTTTTGGCACACCCGGTGGGACCCTAGATACATCTCTTGATCAAGATCATGGGCGGTTATACTGACGTTGATCCGAGGAACGTCATTGAAGTCTCTGAAGCAGATCTGAAGGATGATCAGAAGCAAGCTATGGAGCAGGCTATGGAGGAATACAAGCAGCTATATCTGAAGTCCTTCAGTCTAAACAGGAGTGGCAAAGCAGTCCAGAAGCAAGATCCGCCGTCGCCATAGTGGGTCACTTTCGACGCCAATCCTGGTAAATTTCAAGAGATGGTTAATTCTGCATTAAATCAAGCATTGATTAACCACTCTACTATGTTGTCCAACGTTGTACACAACGCCGTTATGCGATCCTTCAAAGAAGGGCAGACATCTCATTATGTTGGTCCATCGTATCATCAATCTGGACTGGCATCTACTATAACTCCATCGGCAACCCTAGCGGGGTCCTCCCAGCCTGCGAAGCTGTCTACCGATGAAGTTACTCTAAAATCAAGCTTTGTAAATGTTGTTCGGCTGAATACAGACCCAGTAACATCGGAGGTGTCAGGACCCGCAATTCAGAGCTAGCCGATTCCTACTAACCGGTGGGGATATGATATGCCTACAAATTCATCGACCAATGTCAAGTCGATCCAAGGTGACGGCACGGCGGGAAAAGCCCCTGTGGAATCGGCAGTAGCAGTACAGCCGATGAATCCAGTGATGCATAATGCTACGCCTTCTCCAAATGGGCAGCCGTCGATAAGAAGTCTTCAGGTGGCGGTACCCAAGATGCCTTGCGGGCGACCATCGGCAAGCGCTCTGCCGATGCAACAAAATAGGGCAGATGCAGGCTATCCTTTGATGATAAATCCTCAGATGGGGGGTATCAACACAACAAGGAAGTCAATCTATTGATTATCCTAGAATGCAAGGGCAACAAGCTCCGAATGGATATCAATTATCGACAAATCACATGCCGATGACTTGTGATCCTGGATGGACTGGTCAGACATCAAGGCAACAACAGTTGGTGCAACCCAGATATCAGGTGGCAGGGGCACAACAATGCCATTACTTAGCGGATGTTCAAAATGAGATGTCGATAGAATCTCAAAATACTCCAGCTGGTGTCCAAGGATATACATCAACAGATCAGCCGATGTATAATGTTCAGCAACATGGTGCTGCGCTTACGCTAATCGGATTGGTTTACTTACCACAAAGGCAAGAAGGGATGTATCCACTAGTCCAGCCGATAAACATACAACCAATACGTCGGCAGGGTCAAAATGTACGCCGGGCCGATGAGATCGCCGAACTGACGAAAGGACGGTTTGGTGGTAAGTTTGAGGTCGATACATATTCTTATCGAACACCATACCCTCAGGCATATGGCTTGATTCCTCTTCCAAATCGGTACGAGGTGCCGAGTTTCACAAAGTTTTCTGATTTCCAAATTACACCGATCCAAGTAGTCGGTTCTGAAGAGGTGTTTTAATGGATCAGTTCGTTGATGATGGAAAACTGGGGCAGGGATTCACATCAGCCGATGATTTGCTGGAAATAGACATCGGCGACGGTAGCAAGCCTAGGCCAACTTTTATTAGTGCTAAGTTAGATTCCCAATGTAAGCAACAGTTGAGTGATTTACTGAAGGAATATAAAGATTATTTTGCTTGGGATTATACAGAAATGCCCGGTCTAGACCGATCAATAGTTGAACATCGGTTACCTATTAAATCGGGTTTTCAACCACATCGGCAGCCAGCACACCGATGCAATCCTAACGTATTGTCCGATATTAATACTGAGATTACAAAGCTAATCGAGGCTGAGTTTATTCAGCAATGTCAATATGCCGAGTGGATTTCTAACGTGGTTCCTGTATATAAAAAGAATGGAAAACTTCGTGTTTGTATTAATTTCAGGAATCTGAATAAAGCTACGCCAATGGACGGTTATCCAATGCCAGTTGCCGATTTACTAGTCGACGCCTCTGTTGGACATAAGATTATCAGTTTTATGGATGGTAACGCTAGATATAATCAAATATTCATGGCTGAAGAAGACATATCCAAAACTCCTTTTAGGTGTCCAGGCCACGTCGGTTTGTTTGAATGGATCGTGATGACTTTTGGCTTGAAGAATGCCAGTGCTACTTATCAAAGAGCAATGAATTTTATCTTTCATAAGTATATCGGCACATTGGTCGAGATCTATATTGATGATGTGGTGGTGAAATCCGAATACTTTCAAAAGCATCTTGCCGATCTACGAAAATTTTTGGAATGCACAAGGGAGCATGGACTTAAGATGAATCCAAATAAGTGTGCATTTGACGTATCGACAGGTCAGTTCCTAGGGTTCATGGTGCATCAAAGGGGCATAGAAATCGACAAAAAATCCATTGATGCGATTAACAAGGTGGTTGCTCCTACGAATAAGACTGAGCTGCAATCTTTGATCGGCAAGATTAATTTTATCAGAAGATTTATATCTAATTTCTCCAGGAAGATTAGATCTTTTAGCCCATTATTGAAGTTGAAAGCCGGTCAAGAATTTGTGTGGAGAGAAGAGCACCAATTGGCGTTGGAAGAAATTAAGAAGTATCTGGTGAATCCTCCGGTGTTAATTCCGCCTCAACATGGGAAACCCTTCAGATTATATTTGTCTGTCGATGACGGTGTTATCAGGTCGGCCTTGATTCAAGAATTTGAGGGGAAAGAGCGTGTGATTTATTATTTGAGTAGGAGGCTGGTGGACGCTGAAACCAGATATTCGGCCGTTGAGAAATTGTGTTTATGTTTGTACTTCTCTTGTACCAAATTAAGGCATTATTTGCTATCGGCCGAATGCACCGTCATATGTAAGGATGATGTGGTTAAATATATGCTATTAATACCGATTTTGAGTGGGAGGATCGGCAAATGGATTTTGGCACTGTCAGAGTTTGATCTAAGGTACGAATCAGCTAAGGCAGTTAAAGGACAGGTGATGGCTGATTTTGTTACTCAGCATTGTGGTGCGCTAGATTCCGTAGAAATTGCTCCTTGGACTCTATTCTTTGACAGTTCTACATGTAAGGAAGGAGCGGGTATCGGCGTCGTGTTGGTCTCACCCCGAGGAAAAAAGTATGAAATCTCATTGCCGATTGTTGTTACTTCGACAAATAATCAGGCTGAATATCAGGCGTTGTTGAAGGGGTTGGAATTGCTCAAGGATGTACGTGTCGATGTCGTTGAGGTCTTTGGCGATTCTATGTTAGTGATCAATCAGTTGATTGGAACATATGAATGCCGAAGTGATATTTTAATTGAGTATCATGGGAAGTGTTTATAATTGTTGAAGGAATTCAAAAAGTATCGTCTTGAGCACATTCCCAGGTTGCACAACGAAGAAGCCAACCGATTGGCACAACATGCTTCGGGGTATCAACCGATTCAAGAGGTGATGACATCGGTAACAGTCATCGATGACTGGAGAAAAGAGATTGTCGATTACTTAAGAAAGCCGTCTAAGAAAGTTGAAAGGCGGTTAAGGTTTCAAGCTACCAAATATGTGCTCCTTGATGATGAATTGTATTATCGGACAATTGATGGGATTTTGTTCAGATGCCTCAGTGGAGAAGAGTCAAAGAGGTTGATGGGTGAAATTCACGAGGGAGTATGTGGAGCACATCAATCGGCATTCAAGATGAAATGGATGATTAGGAGGAATGGATATTATTGGCCGACAATTCTTGAGGATTGTTTTAAATATTTCAAGGGATGTCAAGATTGTCAAAGGTTTGGTAATGTTCAGAGGGCACCCGCATCGGCAATGAATCCTATCATTAAACCGTGGCCGTTTAGAGGATGAGCCATTGATCTCATTGGCCAAATTTACCCACCATCGAGTAAAGGGCATAAATTTATACTCGTTGCCACAGATTACTTTACGAAATGGGTTGAAGCCATCCCTTTGAAAAATGTGACATCGACAAACATGATAAATTTTGTGAAAGAACATATTGTTTATCGGTTTGGTATTCCTCAAACTATTACGACTGATCAGGGAACCATGTTCACATCGGGAGAGTTTGATGAGTTCGCTGCCGGTATGGGGTTTAAGGTATTGAACTCTTCTCCTTATTATGCTCAAGCTAATGGTCAGGCCGAAGCAACTAATAAGGGAGTGATCAAGCTTATTAAACGTAAGATTGAAGAAAACCCTAGGAAGTGGCATACGGTGTTGAATGGGGCTTTGTGGTCATATCGGATGGCGTGTCATGGTGCTACTAAAGTTTCACCATATCAGTTGGTGTATGGACACGATGTTGTCCTGCCTTGGGAGATTAAAACTGGTTCCAGATGGTTATTTTTTCAGGATCAGTTAACAGTCGATGAGTATGATACACTTATGAAGGATGAGTTAGAAGATCTAGCGGGTCATCGGTTGAGAGCCCTAATCAGTATTGAGGAGAATAAGAAGAGGGTTGTCAGGTGGTATAACAAGAAGGTGAAAACGAAAGAGTTTGCTGATGGCGATCTGGTGTGGAAATTGATTTTACCGATTGGGACTAAGAGTTCAAACTTTGGGAAGTGGTCTCCTAATTGGGAAGGTCCTTTTCGGATAAAGCAATCTGCTCCTGGTAATGCCTATATTTTGGAGACCCTTGAAGGGGTTGCGTTTCCCAGAGCAATCAATGGTAAATATTTAAAGAAATATTATCCTAGTATCTGGGTAGATGCGTGAGGCAATATAGGTATAGATGCCGATGGGAGGAGTATCATACCGAACATCGGCAGAAATTGTATTAACGTTATATTACAGGCAAGAACAATTGTCAAGTTTACAGTTTGTCGACACGACAAATTACAACAAGGATTGAATTGATGATATCGCACGCAGGCGAATTTGATTTGCTTCTTCTATTTCCTTGGCGTCATCATCGGCAGAGCCCTCGATTGGCTTGAGCTTTCTCTTCAACAAAAGGGCTTCGCGGGTGTTGGCGTCTCTCTCTTGTTGTAAAACTTTGATGGCAGCAGGAGTTGAGCTTTCTTTTGGCTGGTTGTGCTTAGAGCTTCATCAATCTTCTTCAACTTAGCTAGCAGTTCTTCTTTTTGCATCGATAGATGTGTGATCTCTTGTTCAAGCGCGCTACCAGAAGCTTACAGGCGGCCGATGTCTTTATGTCTCTCATCCGCAGCTTTCTTGAATTTGAGTATCTCCTCCGCAGATTTTGCTTGAGCAGCTCTATCGGCGATGCGCCGCGAGGCTCTTTGATATTGTAGCTGCCGACTCTTGAGGAATGCCACTTGGAAGAGTAGTTCTTCAACATCGGCAGACTGTTGGTTTCGAACTTCTCTGAAGGCTATCCTTACTGCGTTGGAGTCTTGGACTAGTTCGGAAGTGCTTTGCTGCAGTAAGGATAGCAGTGCTTCGAGTTTGGACTTCATTTCTGCCGATATAGTACCTGATGGCGAAACATAGCTTTCTTCCTCTTCGTCCTCATCTGGGAGGAAAATAGACTGTTTGGGAATCTTGGGCCTGAAAAGAAGAGGATTAGAGTATGCCGATTACAAGTTTTGCAAGTTTATGACGGTCAGTTTACCATTTTTAGGCGGATCTCTCGCCTTGGACTCGGCAGAACAGCTGACATAACCATATCTTGAAGATCGGCAAATGTTGCCGATGAACTTGCCTCGGCAGGAGGTACGATTGGCGCTGGTGTTGGTGCCGGTGCTGCTTCCGCTGTTGCCGACCTCTGTGACGACACTGTTGTTCCCTGGTCAGAAATTTCGTTTGGTACTAGTGCTGATGCCGATGTCGGTATTGTTTCTGTTGTTGCGGTCATCTCTTGCGGCAACGGTGCTGTCCCTTGATTAGGAAGCTCGGCTTGTGGCTGTTCGGGGATAGCTGCCGATACTGGTTCTGGTGCTGGCATATTGGCAGGAGCTTGAGTAGGTGCAGCAGGAGTTGATAGTTTCTTATGTTTTGGTTTGGGAACAACACTTGAATGGCCTTGGCGCTTTGATCCTTGTGCTTGGGGGGCATCGGCAGGTCGAGTGGCTTGTACACTTGGGATGGTTGCCGATGAGCTTGTTGGCTACAGAGAAAGATGGTTGGTATAAATTGAAAAACAGAGTAAAATTAGCGATGAAAATTTACAATCGGTATAAGCAAGTAAAGTATTACCATGAAGGCCTGCGCCAAGGTAGCGGCAGCAGTGGCAGCATCATCGGTTGGCAGTGGTCTAGACCTGATGGTGAACTTAGGGATTGCCCTGCGATGCGTAAGAGTAGCCGATGGAGGGGCCTTGCTGCCGATTGTTGATATTGGGGTCATCGGTCGCAAATTGAAATACTTGCTGCTTTTATTCTTGTTAGGAATTGGATCATTGACCTGCTGACAGAGGGTTAGTTACCAGTATCTTTGAAAGTCAATGAAGTAGTGGTATCGGGAATAAACTTACCGCGTCGTCGGGGATGACATGATCGACATCAATCAAGTGTCGATAGTAGTGCGATGATGGAGCGAATAGTTGGTCCTTCCATTCTTGCCACCAGGACTTGTATGACTCGGTTATGAAAGATGTCGGTGCCCAAGAAGACAAGTCGATGTTGGCCATATCGGCATGGGGAGAGAGAGTGGTAATTTTATTTAAGTCCATTGCATTGGAGATGATCTCTCTTGGTTTTATCACATTGGCATAGCTGAGCTTGATCGGCAGTTGACCGAATGCTAGCTGTCTTGCTGCTGCCAATGGATAGTAGAACTCGTATGATGGGTGAGAATTCTTCCCGGTCCCAACAACGTTGACTGGGATGGCCCGGGGAATGAGGGTAGCCTTCATGATTACCTCATTTTGAGGTATATTCCCGTCGGTAAGGTTGAAGGAGATGGGGAATCGGTTATCTTCATCAACATAAGGCCACCAAACTCGTTCTGCAACAGGGATTTCGCAGTAGAGCCTTTGAAAGAACATGCCAAATTGATCAACATTGGCATCATTTCCTGGTAGCACTATTATAGCTTCCCCGAAGTTGAGTGGGGAGCGAGTTGCCGATTCGTCATCATCAAAGACATAGTCTTCGGATATATCCCTTAGGAACTGTTGGCTGAACAGGTCAAATTGGAGACATTTGTACATATGGGTGTTCAGCCACAGGTTGATGAACCACCAAGGGCCTCCAAGATTATCGATGGGTTTGCCTAGTAGTAGCTTCTCCGATACTTGGTGTAGAAGACGGTAAACTGAGCCGAGGAGGTATCGGCCAAGGGGGAATCCTCCACTTGTTAAGAGCTCTGCTGCTGGGAGATACATGTTGGTGGGTCTGACTATTCTGCCACAGAAGACGAACTTTTCCAACCACATGTTGAGGAAGGTGGCATGCTCCCTTTGGTTTACCAATCCGGTCTTCTGGTTTTCTTGGATGTATCCGGTCCAACCGCCGATGTTGCGGGTGCTTACCCGACGCTCGGACTTCCTACGGAAGAGAGTAGCAGGATCGACAGAGGTGACGTCAAGGCCGGTGAGCATGTGTACATCGGCAAGTGTGGGGGTGGCTGGTCTGTGTCTGAATAGAAATGTGTTCATTGTATCGGGCCAGAAGTAAGAAGCAACTATCATCATATTCTCGTTCTTGGCCATATCGGCAATGGACATCCTAATGCATTGCTCAACGTTGCGTTCTGACCAATATAGTTGTTGTGATCTAGCTATCCTGAGGTACTAGTTCTTCCACCCTTTGGTAGGTTTAGGCCAAGAACGGAATGTGTCTGCCCATAACCCTAGGTCAAAATGCTCAGATCTAAAAGGGATGCGGTTGGTTTCTGCATTAATCAAATTGGTTGGATCGGCATTCCCCATTGGGCCTAAACAACAGAGGTGCTCCTGATCGGTAGGAATCACTATCTTGTTGCGCATCTCCTAGAGATCCAAAAAGGCGAAAAAGAGAAAAACGGAAGAGGGATTGTAAATCGATGTAGAAAGATGAAATTGTGGTGTATTCAGCAAGGGAATAGAGAAGATTACCGCAGAAGCAGTGAAGTTGATCGCCGTTGGAGGGGTTCTTGCGAGAGATCGTGCTTCTTGATGAGGGAAACCGCCGGTAGATTGCCGGAGTGTTCTTCGGGGTCGCCTTTGGAATGCGGATAAAGATGTGAGCTTAGGGTAAAAAAAAAAGCAGATGGTAATCTTTATAGGCCTAGTCAAGGGCATTTTCGAGTTTTCTTTTTACTGGGCAGAGGTCTGGAAAGATATCACGATGGATTTGCGCGGAGATCGAGGGATTTGTAACTGTTGGCGCTTCAGTTATAGGAGTTGTTGGTAATTTGCGGAGATGGTGTGCGGTAATCAAGATGATGACATAAGCGTTTTTGGAGGGAAAGATTACAACAGAGCAAATTTTGGCGCATAAGATATTTTATACTCCGAAATTGGGGGGCATGTGTTGACACCGTTTTTCGTACGGGTCAATATTGAACCGAGTGCGCTAATCGGCAAGAAGGTAAACGTTGTTCCTCATCGGCATCGAGATGCCACTATTCAGGTTACCGATGGAGGCAGAAGTCGTCGATAGTGAATTTGATTGGGGACGCATTAAGGGTGAAAGATGTGTTTGCCGATAAGGAGAGATTGCCGATGGAAACAGGAAAACGTTGCCGATCGGGAATGTTGTCGATGGATGCAGAAAATAGCTGACGTCAGTGGAAAGATGCCGATGGTAATGGAAGAAGGTTGCGGATGGAAAGAAATCTGCCGATGGAAAGTGTCATCGTGAAGAGAATAGATAAGGAAATTGGTGATTTTATACCAGTATTATTATATCAGTTTGAGTCCGACTCTTGCACGAGTCATTTATTTCCTTAAAAATAGGAGTTTTGTTTAGGTATGAGTCGTGTCTATGTACAACTCCTCCTACCGGAGTATAAACATGTACCTAGGGCCCGTATGAGAGAGATCCAATACAATAAAACAAATCTATTATTTTCGTCTTACTTTTCAACATCTACTTTTTTTGCATTAGTTATAGTTTATCCACGAGTTCTTACGATCTCGACGTGCTGCATCTACAAGATCTCCGTCTACCTCGCGAGTTCCGCTTTTTGAGCAATCTGAGCCTTGACGTACGGGCGCATTGTTGTCGTCTCGTTCATCGTTGTTCTAGTTATCGTCCTTGTTGATTAACTGGTCAAATCAACTGGCACACCTTTGGATATCGAGTTCGGGTATAAGCCCGAGGTGTTCGCAGATCCGACGCTTTTTGTGTTAACAGAATCATCTACACTAATGATTTCCACATCCTCCACTCCAAAGATGCCCTTGATACCGAGATCACACAATTGGGCAACCGACAATAGATTGAACTCAAGCCTTTCAACTAGAAGCACATTGCTAATGCTTAGATCATTGGAGATAGCAATCTTCCCAAGTCCTTTCACCTTGCCTTTGCCATTGTCACCAAATGTGATACTATCAAAACCTTGTGTATTATCTTGGTTGATTGAGTTGAACATCCTTCCATCACCGGTCATGTGTTGAGTGCACCCACTATCAAGCACCCAATGCCTCCCTCCGGCTTTGTAATTGACCTACAAGAGAGATCAATTATTTTTAGGTACCCAAACTTGCTTGGGTCCTCCAAGGTTAGTTACCAAAGATTTTGGTACCCAAATGGACTTCTTTGAAGCCATCCAAGGTGCACCAACAAACTTGGCATGAACACCATTAGCTCCCTTGGAAAGAACATAGAATGAATCAACTCTCATGGAGGATACATCTTGCTTGGCCTTCTTGTTCTTGCATGCTTGCTCATTGTGACCAACTTGCTTGCAACTCTTGCAATAGCTACCGGTGTTCTTCACAAAACGAGTTTCGTGAGAAACAAAAGCGGCCTTGCCTTTCTTGGGGGTATAGCCCAATTGAGAGTCCCCATGTGTTTTGGTTTTGAGTAATTGATGAAACCCACCTAAGTACTAACCTTGATCTCTAAGTGTGAATCATGAGATAGGTTGGTACATACCATGTGATGGAGCAAGGTGGATCAAGTGTGGATGGCACAAGCTCTAGCATGGTGGTGGAAAGGAAAATGGTGTGAAGGCAAAGGTGATTGCTAGGAACCATTTTCGGTTTGGTGATCAAGACATCATAGAGGATGTGATCACATTTAGGATAGATAGCCGTACTATCAAGGAGGGAGCTCTTAAGTATGATTACGGTTATCATGTGCCACTAGGTTCATATGCATTGCATTAAAATCAATTGAACTAGTGAAACAACCAACTAATTCCAAGATAATTATGAACTAAAAGCTAACACACGAGCACAAGTGTTGGGATCACTTAGTGTTGGCTCTTGGAAGCATGGAAGAAGTTGGAGAAGTGTTTGGGCAGCTGGAAGCAGTCCGGATGTAGGGTCCGGACGCAAGAGTTCTGGCCGACCGGACCATCGGAGATGGGTTCGGAGGCAAACCCTTGCTGGCTGGCTAGAGGAGCAGTCCGGACGCAGTGTGCTGTCCGGACGCAGAGCTCCGGACATGCGTCCAGAGCCTGGCGCTCTTTGTAACTCTCTGTGGAAGAGGGTCCGGACGCAGTATGATGGTCCGGACCAAGGACCGGACTTAGGTCCGGAGGTGCTGAGGAGCTCAAGCGAGCTCTCGGGTGCGCTCGGGCGCCCGGGAAAATATTTCTGGAAGTAAGAAGCAGTGACTCCGGACCCTGTGAATAGGAGAGTCCGGAGCCACGTGGCGCGCTACAGTGCGCGCGGGAAGAAGCAAGTTCAAACGGAGGCTCGACCGGACGCATGTGTGATGGTCCAGACTGCACCTTGGGTGCGTCCGGACCCTGCGACCGGAGGCTGGAACAGAGTCGTTGGCTCTCGGCTGGAAAAGGGTCCGAACGCTGTTGATGGTCCAGACCCCCAGTGAAAAGTGCGTCTGGAGTGGGCGCAAAAAGCGTTTTTCAGTGGGAAAATGGCTAGTTGTGAGTGTGGGCTATATAAGGTGATATGGCCGGCCCTTTGGGGCATCTCTTGCACATTCTACTCACTCACACTTTTGTGCTTGCTTGAGAAGCTTCCACCACTCATCCTCTAAACATATTTGACATATTCTAGAGAGATAGAGTGAATCCAAGTGCATTGCTTTGTTGATTGCATACTAGTGGCACTTGGTGATCGTCGTCATCGCAGAGCTCTTGTTATTCTTGGAGATTTCCATCTCCTAGACGGCTTGGTGCGACGAGGATCGTTGAACGGAGGAAGGTGATTGTCTCCGGCTCCGATCGGTGGATTGTGAGGGGTTCTTGAACCTACCCCGCGGGAGATTCGCGAAAGGTATCTCTAGTGGATTCCGCGTAGCTTGGGGATCCCCATCTTGTGTTGGTTGTGCGGCACCCATGAACGGGTTTGGCTTTGATTGCCAATTAGCACATGAACCTCTAAGTGGGTGTATCGCTACAATGAGGACTAGCTTGTTGGCAAACAAGTGAACCTCGGTAAAAAATCATTGTGTCAACTTGTCTCTATCGAGGATTTATATTGTGATTGCTTATCTATTGGTTCATCCCTTCGTGGTGGTATAACCCTTCTATCTCTAGCTTTGTATTACTTTCTTTTATTCTTACAAAGTAAAGATTCTAGCTTAGCTTGTGTAGCTTAGCTTAGTAGCTCTAGTTGTCTAGCCCTTGTGTGTGACATAGGATATATCTTGCTAGTTACTAGACTTGATATAGGAGGCTTGCCGACCCTTGTAGTGCTAGAGCAAACTTGCTTTTCACCGTGTTTTATTCTAACAAGTTTGCTAAGTGTTGTTGTAGAAAATTTAATTAGGCTATTCACCCCCCTCTAGCCATACCTAGACCTTTCACCAATCACTCTTTGTAGAGAGACGCCCTTTGGCTACCCAAGCACATAAGCAAGTGGTCCTCACCTCGATAAGCCTTAGCTAAGGAGTGATTGAGCTTTGTAACCTCCTTCTTGAGGGTTTCATTTTCCACCTTTAGTGAAGCATCAAAAGTGACACCAACACTAGTAGATGAAGTAGAAGTGGTAGTTCTACAAGAGGGGTTAGTGGGAGCAACAATGATAGGGGTATAGAAAGATTCATCAAGAATATCACAAGTAACTCCCATGTCACATGTTTGAGCAATCTCCTTCTTACTTTGATCAAGGAGAGAGGAATGAGCTCTTTCAAGCTTAGAGTGAGACTTCACTAGCTTCTCATGGGCTTTCATTAGCCTCTCATGAGATGCTACGGCCTCATCAAGGTTTTGCTCAAGAGCCACATTGGCCTTGCGCAATTCCTTGCACTCCTTTCTCTTCTTGTCAATGTAATCCTTAGCTTGCTCAATCATGTCTATGAGTTCCTCTTTTGAGGACTCCTCACTATCACTATTGCTCTCACTCTCACTCTCATCATGAGAAAGTACCTTAGTGGACTTAGCCATGAAGCATGATGATGGAGTGTCAAATAGAGAGATCTTGTCCCTCATTGCAATACTTGCAAAAGCCTTCTTCTTGGTAGTGGTCTTCTTTTCTTATCACTATCATCATCACAAGAAGAATAACTATCCCAAGTGACAATATGAGAGTAGCCCTTCTTCTTCTTGTTGTTGTCAAATAGGGGCTTGTTCTCTTTCTTGCCTCTCTTCTTGTGGTCATCATCATCCTTGTCACTATTATAAGGACAATGAGCAATGAGATGATCAAAGCTTCCACACTTGAAGCACTTCCTTGGTTCATCATGATTCTTGAAAGAAGTTTTCTTTCTTCTTGCACCATAGCCCTTTTTCTTCATGAATCTCCCAAATTTCCTCACAAAGAGAGCCATCTCCTCTTCATCAAGATCACTAGCACTTTGGTCTTCACTTTCACTAGATTCTTCAATCTTGCTCTTGCCTTTGCTCTTGTGTGATGAAGTAGCCTTGAAGGCTATGCTCTTTTTCTTCTCATCCTTCTTGTCTTCCTTCTTGACATCCTCTTCCTTGTTCTCCCGATAAGCATCTTGAGTCATGACATCTCCCAAGACTTGATTTGGAGTCATGGTGTCTAGCCCACTCCTCACAATCAAGGTCACAAGTGTGTCAAACCGGGATGAAAGACACCTCAAGAACTTGTGAGAGAAATTCTTGTCCTCAACCTTCTCATCAAGAGCCGTGAGATCATTGACTAACACTTGAAGCCGATGAAACATCTCCGGTACATTTTCATCATCCTTCATCTTGAAGCTTACAAATTTCTCCTTGAGAATGTATGCCTTAGCTCCCTTGACGGCTTGTGTGCCCTCAAATGATTCCTAAAGCTTCTTCCAAGCCTCATGAGCACTCTCTAGATTCTTGATTTGTTCAAAGACCTTCTCATTAAGAGCCTCATGGATGACACTAAGAGCAATGTCATTGTGACACCCTGTGTCAAGCTTGCATTAGGATCATCATTAGCCACTAAGCATAAGCATTTCATTGCATTCATATTTATATATGACATCATTTCATGTGTGTTGTTTATATTCTTCACATTAGAATTGAATAGGTGTTTGGTGCTCTACTCTTGATTAACATGTTTAAATAAGTTTGCTATGTTTAGAATAAATAATGGTGTGATTTATAATTAATTACCCTGTCTAATTAAGCTTAGTTTATTTGTTAAAAATAAAAGTAATTTTTTTCTTAAAATGGCTTAATTGGTTTTTAATCTAGAACCCTATAAATTAATGGTTTTCAAAAATGAGACCTACATGAAAAATGTAGATCATTTTATTCTAAACAACTTTGGTTTATATTTTAAAACCTAGTTTTGAGTTTTTGAAACTGTTTTGAATTAATTTCAATTTGAAACAAATAAAAGAAATGAGAAAAAGGAAAAGAAATCGGAAATGGGTCGGCGCCACCCTTTCGGCCCGCTTGGCCTTACCAGTGGCCCAGCCAGCGCCCGCTCACGCCCGCGCGCCCCGCGCACATACGACGCACGTGCAACGCACGCGCCGCTCACGCGCGAGCACCCGCGCCCGACCGCGGCTGCGCCGTACGCCGACGTCGCTGCCGCGTGCCTATCGATGCCTACGCGCGGACACCGACACCCGCTCTGCGCCACTCGCCATGCGCCGCACGCTGCCACACTGCGCCGACCAAGTGCGCTCGCCACTCGCTGCCTCTGCCTGCCGCAGACGCGCAGCACTGCGCCGCTGCCGCGCTGCTCGCCGTCGCGTCGCCATAATGCCGCCGTAGCGCCATCACCGACCGGACGCTCGCCCCGTCACCCTCACAATGCGGATCCACCTTAACGGCGTGTCGACCAAGTCGCGCGCTGCCCCACGTGCTGCCGCTCTGCCCCGCGCGCCGCAGACACGCTAGCGCCCTGCCGACCGTCGCGTCGTCGCGTCACGGCCCCCATCGGCATCACCGGTCGGCCATGACCGCGTCAGCAGGAGCGCCTACACCCCCTCTCCCTCCCGCACTCGCCAGCACTCACCTGCACTCGCTCTCCCGCCCGCTCTGCTTCACACTCACCGCGTCGAGCGCCGAACGCGCAGCAAACACCCCCTTCACTCGTTCGCCACCGTCCGAGCGCCTCTGCTCGATTGAAAGGTCCTAGATGGCTAGAGGGGGGGGGGTGAATAGCCTAATAAAATTCTACAAATCACTAGAGCAAAAGGTTAGATAACACTTAAGCGAAGCTTTTTGCTCTAGCTCTACTTGGGGTGCAAAGCCACCTATCCAATACAATTCTAGTTAACTAAGTGCTTATCAATCAATAGCAAGAACCTAAAACACTTAGCACAAGCTAGTGAGAACAACTACTAAAGAAGCTAACAAGCAAGCTAACTAGACAAGATATGAGAGAGAAAATACAAGAGAGGAGGTGATTGCTATACCGATGCCTTGTGATGTATGGATGTCAATAGGAAGAATCAATCACAATGAATACCAAAGAGTAGCCGAGAGACAAGATGACAATCAATTTTTCTCCCGAGGTTCACTTGGTTACCACCAAGCTAGTCCCCGTTGTGTCGACTACTCAAGTGGTGATTCAGTGGCTAATAGGCAATGACAAGCCTAGCCCACTAACTCGGGCGCCACAAGAATCCACCTAAATGAGAGTAACTCAATGACACAAGCAATCCACTAGAGTTACCCTTTGGCTCTCCGCCGAGGTGGGTACAAGCCCTCTCATAATCACCGAAGTCAGCCGCAAACAATCACCAATTGCGTCGAAGCTTCTCCACAATCGCCAGCCATCTAGGTGTTGGCAAACACCAAGAATAACAAGAAAACCCGCGGCGACGATGATGACCAAGTGCCACCAAGATGCAATGCAATGATCAATGTACTTGGATCACTCAAACTCTCACAAATATGCAACAAGAGTGAAGAGAGTGAGTTGGGGGCTATCTCAAGCAAGCACAAGTATGTCAAATGAATGGGAGGTGCAAGAGTGAGCCCTAGGAGCCGGCCAAAACATATTTATAGCCATCCAAGTCGAGCTAGCCATTTTGCCCCTTTCCACTGCCTTCTGCGTCGGTCCGGACGCAGAATACATGGGGGGTCCGGACCATTGCGTCTGCGTCTGGACCCTCCTCCAATTTGAATCTGCCCGTTGGCGCCTTCACTGGTGTTGACGTGCCACCTCCGGACGCACAACACAGTAGAGTCCGGACCCTCTTTTCCTTGCATCCGAACCCAACACAGAGGCGGTCCAGAGAGCTCCCTGAGTCCGGACACGTGTCCGGTGTCCTTGGTCCGGACACAACTCAGCGTCCGAATAATTAGACCAAAGGAGTACAGAGAGCGCTGAGCTCCGGACGCTGCGTCCGGAGTCTTGCGTCCGGACCATCATCAGCGTCCGGACCTCCTGTCCAGAGAGGCCGAGGCTAGGGTATGCCTCCGGTCGCAAGACCATTGGTCCAGACTGCACCTTGCTTGCGTCCGGAGTGCTTCTGAGTGTCAATCCGAGTCGTCTCTTCTTCCCCAAGTCTTCAAGTGCTAACACCTTATGATCCAAACCTTGTTCACCTGTGTGAGCCTTTGTAACATATATTTCTTGGATTATATTTAGTTCTTTGTGTCAGTTTGGTTCATTTTAGATATGTAATGCAAATGACCTAGTGGCACATGATAACAGTAATCGACATGAGTTTTCCCTTCTTGATAGTACGGCTATCTATCCTAAAGGTGATCACACTCTCTATAGTGTCTTGATCACTAAACCAAAAATGACCCTATGGATATACCTTTGCCTTGAGCCCATTTTTGTTTTTCTCTTTCTTCTTTTCCTTAGTCATGGAGCACTTGATCCATCATGATCTTTCATCTAGCTTCATGTCTCAAGGTGAACCACCCTATCTTGATCATACACTTAGTTCAAGGGTTAGTCCATAGGTTTCATCAATTACTCAAAACCAAACAAGGTCTTTCATCAATCCACCTCGCACACCGTCTCGCCTTCGCCTCGCACACGCCTTGCTCGCCTCGTCGTTGCTAGCCGAGCTTCTAAGTCGCCGGAACGCCACCGCCATTCCTCGGCTCGCAGTCGCCACAACAACGACCAAACCACGTTCACCTCTTCTCCGACCACCTCCGTTGCCTCCATCTTCGTGGAAGCTTCACCGGAGGTAGTAGAGGTGAGAACACCCGTCCACTAGCACCCTTGCACCCTGGAACATCACAGTGCCATTGGCCGTGCGCCATTGCCGCCGCCGCAGAGCTCGCACGTGGTCGGACCTCCTCGGAGCTCCTCCGGCTCAACCAACGCTCGTGCTACACTCCCCACACCACCGCGGTGCTCACACAACCGCTATCCTAGCACCACACCGCCGGTAATCACGTCGTCGCTTCGCACCGCCGTATCTCGCCGCCACCGCACGCCGCCGGCTCACTACAGGGTCGCGCCGGTTCAACCAACCCCACCAGTCGACGTGCGACGTCACCACGAGTCCAGCGCATCCAACCTCACCGTCGGCGAGCTCGCCGTCGGCGAGAACGAGCCGGTCAGCGCCGGTGCTATGCCCTGGCTCACTGCCAGGTGGACCCTGCGTTGACTACGGGTCCCGCCTGTCAGTCCACCGTCCCGCGTGCACTAGGCCGAGCCCAACACTGTTCATCCACGGGCCAAATTCTAAAAATGTTTTTCCTTTTTCCATTTTTAGTAAATATGATAATGCTTGTTTATTTCATATCTGGAGTTTGGTAAATCTTAATTTGGTGAAATCAATTTTGTTAGACTCTATAAATGTAGATCTTTATGTTAAAAATATAAAATAATTTTTTGGAGAATGTCTTCAGTACTAATGTTTAAATAGTTCTTTTCTGCATTTATCAAAATTAATTGTGTTTCTGCTTGAAATGGTCAAATAAAAATGTGAAGTTTTTATGATAGCTTTGTTATCCTGGGTAGAAGCTAGGAAAAATATAACATGCCATGTTTCTGTGTAAATTTTATTTATTACATATTAAAATGTGTTTCTGCTGTTTTCTTAGATTATTTCCTATGGTAAATCTGTGCATAGATAAATCATGACACTTTTTTTGTAGTTTCTGTATACCATGATCTATCTAGGAAAAATATAATATGTGGTATGTTGTATGGCAGCAAAGATACTTGTAGTTCAAGTGTTCTTTTCTAGGGTTTTCTTTGGAAATTCCTATAGAATATAATCTAGTAGTGTTGATCATGGAACTTTCTGGATAAATATGTTTCCAAGTAAAGAACCTGTTAAAAATAAGATATAGCATGTTTCACCCTGTTAGCTAGTAGCTCTAGTTCTAAGTGCTTTTTCTACATTTAAATTCATCTTTTTGTATCTGCTAGCTGGTAGCTTTGCTTTGGATGAATTCTCTATAGTAGCATCCAGTAGGCTTGTTCTATCCTCTGTAATTTTTGCAGATTTTTTCTGAGCAATTTATATTAGGCTTGCTGTGTAAAGTGGAACTAGCATGAATACTTAGGTTAATTTTAAAAACAATCCTTGAGTGTTTAATTCTTGTTCACGAATCATCCTTGCACCATCAAGTTTACTTATATGCATTGCAAACATCCAGGATCAGTAGAGGAACCCCAGGTGCCACTTCTAGAGGAAGGAGTCCAGGAGGTGCAGGAGCTGAACGAGGAGTACCACGAGCTTGACACTAACCTCCCCGAGTGCCCTGACCACCAGCCCTCCATCTTCACTCAAGGCAAGCCCCAGAGCATCCTTAAGTCTCCCAGCATTTTATAATTAATCTACTTGAGTATTTTATATTGTGATGCATTAGGTGACAGGAGTTGATTGAATCCCAGTTGATGCATTACCTTCCTTGATATTGAATTTACCTACCTTGTTACCCTGTTAATAAAAGTAAAAACAACCGCTTAGCCTGCTTAGAACAAATGGTTACATTTATATTTATAGTATTATCCCATAGGGATAATACCGATCACGGTTGGCTATGTTTTGCTATCGTGGAAAGAACCTATGGTAGTAATGAAATGTGGTCAACTGGAAGGCAAGGGCACCAAGTGGTTTAGACTTGGGGGCAGTCCGTCCGTTGGATCGTATAGGTTTGTATATGATGGTGGCCCTCTTACATATTTGAATGCGCCCTTTCACATAGGGGCCGATGTGAGTTTCGACCCCGAAGCCGAGTAAACACTGCCCGGGCCGACTCTCAGTCTACTTTTGGCTCCCTCTAGTTTGGAGATACGACCTGCCCCGTGGTAGCCAACTAATTTCTCCAATTGGGTGGATTACGCTGAGCTCGCGACGTTACTACCTGGGCAGTGTTGAGCGGTAACCCAATGCATGGACCCGACGGGAAAAGTGTGGGCGTGTGTTAAAGGTAATCTTGCCAGCTGGTTGTATATCGATTCGAGTTGCCGCCTCCCACCGGATAGTGGGGGATTATGCTGAGCTTCACCACAGTACAACTCCATGTAACATCGATAATGGTTCTACTAAAATATTGACAAATGAACTGGATTATGCTGAGCTTCACCACAGTACAACTCCATGTAACATCTTATTGTTTGATTAGATCAAGTGAGTGCTCTAGTACAGGTGCAAAACCTAGAGATAAATAATAGGATGGAAAATGGCTGCTCTCTTATAATCTTAGTTGTTTCATCTTTCTCACGTTCCGCAAAAGCAAAGTTTATCCAGATCCACATAAATAGCCATGCATATCCTTGGAGTCTTTATTTTTAGTTAGACGGGTAAGTCTAGCTGAGTACATTCTCGTACTCAGGGTTTATCCTGTTTGTTGCAGA
>CM039124.1:51997968-52008104 GCA_022036555.1 Microstegium vimineum
AGTTTTATGTGTTAAAAGGATTCTTTTTTTTTTTTGGTTAAATTTTTTTTGGTATGTTTGCCTCTTAATTTTTATTTTTTAGGTTCGTTTTGTTTTTTGCGTTTCATATAAATTTTGAGTTTTTGTTTTTTTTGCTGAAATTATGATTATTTTTTTTTTTTCAATTTAAATTTTTTTTTGGAATTTTTATGTTGTTTGATTTCTTTTGTTTTTAGTTATTTTTTGTTTCCAACAATTTAATTCGTGTGATAGTATCCTTATTTTCACTCAAATTTTTTTGTTTTTCATTTTGTGTGTGATTTGACCCTTTCCCAAAATTACTTTTGTGGGGTTGTTTGTGTGGTGCCCAAAAAGGGCATGCATCAAAACTTTTTTTTTGCTTTGTCTTTATTTTGTGTGAATTGTGTCCTAAAATTTAACTTGAGCGATCAAATAACTCAAATAAACTAAGTGCAAAAATAGACAAACTGGTACTGAAACTAGAAGGACCAACGACCCCCCAAAAAAACGTGATCAATAAGGTTTCATGGCTAGAAGAAATAGAGTGCAAATCAATCTCGTGAAAACACGCTTCAATTTTTTTTTCCCAAATCTACATTTGCGGCTTCAATTCTTGAGATCATCATCTGATCCCTGCAGGCGAGTGCCTCTTTCGTTGTCAGGTTGATCCGAACGATTCCAACGGATGCATAAGCCGAAAACCCCCGTGCCGCTGAGCTCCCCGAACCCCCCAAAAACAAGGGCCCGGTGGTTCTTGTAGCGTCCGGCCGCGGAACCCTGGCGGTGGCCCTCCCTGCTGATCACCACCTCCTGGGCCACCTCGCCCCCCGGGCCTCCGTCCGACAGCTTCCACATGGATATCACGCAGAGCTCCGCTACGGGCCAGGCTTTTGCTTCCTTTTCCCTCGACCCGGGTTTCCAGCTGAAATTCGCCGCCGTCCAAGTGGCCCAAATGCCCCGCAGCCGGCGGGACCGCCATCAATGTGACCTTCGCCTCGCGATGTCTAGACGGACGATGCACCGGCCGGAGCCGTCCCTTAAAATGCAGCCAATGGACGGCGGTGCCCGCGCCCCTCCGAGGGCAAGAGCTTCCGGGCGAAAGGCTGGGGGGTAGGGGTTCCAGCATATTAGCTTCAGCCCGGGGGGATGTCGGTGATCTTGGTGACGGGGCCCCACCTTCCGTCGCGTTGGAGTAGATCTGCGTTCGCAGCAACGGCGAAGGCCCCGAAGGCCTGCAGGGCCGGCTTCTGCGAACGACGAGCAGTTGGAAGGAGGAGCGGCCTGCGTCGCCGCCGGCGGTGAGCAACAAGGCGACGGTGAGCAAGGCGTATGATGGGTAGCCACCGTCCGTAGGGAGTCGGACCCGCTGCATGCGTCGGGTGAGGGCGTTCCAAACGTAGAGCCAGGAAGGGTCAAGCAGGACGACGAGACCGCCTCGTGAGGCGACAGGCTTGGAGGACTGGAGCTTGCGGCCGGCGTCGAAGCCAACAATGTGGTTCTGTCGGGGTGCCTGCCCCACGAAGCTCACCTTGGTGTCGCCGTAGTTCTTAATCGTCTCATGTTCTAAGATCGCGTAGGAGACGCCCAGCAGGAGCCCGCCGTTGGCCTGGACGCGGCGGCCCATGGTCGGGTCGCCCAGGATGGCGCGCCGGACGGTCTTGCAGGTTGCGGCGCAGCGGACCACGGTTGCCACGTCCACGCGCGCCAAGATCTCCAGGAGGACGTCCACAGGGATGGGCGGCGGCGGCTCCACGGCCGTCGTGCCGTCGTGGGAAGACGACATGGCCGTCCCGTACGTTCAGGCCGGCAGATCGATCTGTTTTGGTTTTCCGGGTTCGCGTGTCCTCCGCCATTACGTACGAGGGGTGTTTAGTTCCTAATGGAATCTAATATAGTTTGGGTTTTGCCTCTTCATTTTTGTAAAATGCAACTAAACATCACCCAAAATATTTGATAAAAAGTGGTTCATTCCTCATTTTGCATTTTAGACTTAAGAGGCCAAAACAAGGGAATCTTTACATTGATTTATGTGTCATCCTCACAATCTCCATTATTGAAAGGCAAATTTTGATGGGAAGTAAACATCCTACCAAAATATTTTGCATTTTGGATTTTGAAATCCAAAATAGTTGGGATTTTGGATTTTGGTTGGAACTAAACAGGGCCTGAATCCTAGCCTGCCGTGCAAGAGTCGGACCATAGGAGTCGTCGTTAAAATCTAAGATTTCGCACACCTTGTTTTTTTTTGGTAGTGGAAAAGTTTTTTTATACGTTTTTTAAAAAAGAAACTTCTTCCAACAATTCTTCTCTTTCTTAACTGCGCGCGCCGACTTTTCTTTTTATAGACACTTATAGGAGCATGAAGGTTGATCGAAATTTTATCTCCGGACACTATTTCCAAACATGAGAGCATTCCAACAGTATGATAAAATAAATAGTCAAATTACATAGTTTTCCTCTTTTATAAAATATATAGAAGTTCTAGAAAAGAAGAGTTTTCTAATATACTTCTATTTCTCATTTTATATATTAAAAATTACACGGGAATGAGTTCAGTGCATCCATCGTGGCTAGCTATTTCAGAAGATGGCAAGACAGGTTCGCTTGCTACCCAACGAGATTTCAGGGATAACATACTTGTTATTATACAAAACCAAATAGAAGATCTGTTGGAGTTCAATTTTCTCTCTAAATAAAAATCTAAATAGACCATATAGAACAAGGATAGTATATCTCTTGAAGATGATCGAAGGATGTTAGGAAGTAGAGCACGTAATGGAAATTATTTTATATACTCCCTCTGTCCCGAAAGAATAGAATTATGGAGTTATCCAAAGTCAAACTTTTTGAACTTTGATCAAATTTCTAGAAAAAACATTAAAAGGTACTCCATCCATCCCAAATTATAAGAAATTCCAAGAATCTTAGAGAGTCAAAGCATCTAAAGTTTAACCAACAATTATAGAGAAAATTATAAAGATTTATGACATTAAATAAACATACTATACAAATATAATTGATAACGAATCTAATGTTGCTTAGTTGACATCATAAATGTTATTATATTGTCATATAAGTTTGATCAAACCTGACATACTTTGACTCTCCAAAATTTTTGGGATGTCTTATAATTTGGAATGGAGAAAGTATCAAACTACTGTCATTAGATTTATCATAGAACATATTTTCATATGATGCTCATTTTAAATCATAGATGTTGTTACATTTTTTATAAAGTTAGTCAAAGTTAAAAAAAATTAAATGACACGGATAGCTGCTATTTTTATCTGATCGTTGTTCGGCGAGGACTCATTTGGGAGCTGAAGGATCTTTTAGCAATTAATTTTGTTTTCCGTTGTGTACTCTATAATCCACGTTAAGCCTGGGTATTCGGGTTACCCGTTTTTTTCGTGTCGGGTAATTTAAAATTCAGGTAATGAAAATTGTTACCCAATATTAGCTCGAAAAAACACTACCCAAAATTTTGGGTACCCAATAATTCGGATTCGGGTTCGGGTATTACCCAATACAAAAATCATCAAACTAAATAAAATTTTGGTAGCATTATACATAATTTCAGCAGCAATTGTATAGAATTTTAACAACAATTTGTAGAGAATCATTTATTATAGTTATTTGTTCAAAAAATAGAGAATTATATTTTAATAAAGCGATATGTTCAAGTGTTCAACTAACAACACATCATAAATACAAAAATACATACAAAACTTTGGATAGTTCGGGTAGTTTAGGTACCGGAAGATATTACCCAAATTACCCAAACTAATTTCAGGTCATGAAAATCACTATCCGAATTTAGGATCGGGTACCTCAGGTTCGGGTAATTCGGGTCCGGGTTCGGGTAATTCGGGTCCGAGTTCGGGTATTGAGTTTTTTTGCCCAGGCTTAATCCACGTGATTATAATTTGGTTGCACACAACCTCGCTGCGGCAGGAGCAGGCTTGAGTTCGGGTGCTGTGTCGATCCTAGACATCATTCCAATTTGTATCGAGTACTGGTCGCCAATGATTTGGCATCTTCTTATGAGTAATGGAGATTCCTTCCATGTTAAAAAAAAGGCAGAGAAGGCTATAGAGATTCCATTTTAGAGGTTGTGATGTGAATTAGGTGCCGGGGATGTGGTGACTAAAAATCGTAAGTAGATTTTTCTTTAGTTTTTCAGTAGCAAGTTATTAAAAAATAGTATTAGTGATGAATTCTTTTTCACTTGCTATCAACCATCAAAACAATATTTTTATCTCACAACAAAACAGTAAAAAAACAGCATCAGCCGTCTTATTAGACATCGAAACGATCAAACGAACAGGACAAATATTTATGGAAAAAGGAGCATTTTTTTAGATTATCTTTTGTACTATTGAAGATGCTCTAGGGTCGTTCCTCGAACATCATATGTCCCCTTTTTACGTTTCATAGTATTATTGGTGGCTCAATCTTAACCATGGATTTTTTTATTAAACATATATATAATATTTAATAAATATTTTTTTGATTATGAGGGTTGCTCGTAAATCTCCAAACCAAAATATCATCGGTGTCCAAATTTGAAAATTTTTCACTAAATTATTAGTTATAATATGTCATATATTTGTAACCATAAAGGTATAAGTTTGACGAAATACGTACCAAGTCTGGTTGCTCCGGCCATCGGATTAAGCCTGGCTGCACCAAAGCCTCCGTGCAGACCTCACGCCGCCGTCCACCCACCCGTCGCCCTCCGTCGTCGCGACTGGTTCCCCTCCCTTCTCCTTCGGCATCTCGCCGGGGGCTAAAAGGAGCGGGAATATATTGTTTTTAATAAGTTTCTCCAGTAGATAAAGTCCTTAGGTTAGAGTTTTTCCATGTCAAAGTTCTTGGTATTGGAGTTTTATCTCCTCCTTCTCCTCTTCTCCGGCAATGGTGAAGGGGAAGGGTGAAATCGTTTTCTCCATGACGGCTTTGTTGAAGACGAGGGAGACAACTTCGGCGTCACCATCTTCATCGACATGGCGACATGGAGATCTTTGTTTCTGGACGGCGGCATCAAGACGGAGATGATGTCGCCGCCATAGAATAATTTTCTCCGGTCTTTTCTTCGTTTTGTTGTGGTTAGATCTGACCACAATGAAAAACTAGGAAGAATATCCTTCAGATCAGTCTTCCTCATTCCTCGGTGGCAGAAAGAAGAAGAAGGAAGACAACAGCAAGAAGAAAAAGATCCTCAATTCCACCTACAGGAATGTTGGCCGTCCGTTGGGCATCTGTTCTCAGGCTTGCCGCTATTGCTGGTGCCGAGTATTTGCCTGTGCAGTCATCTATACGAAGCGTCAAAAAGGTTTTGTTTTGAGATTTGGAGCTTTTCACGGCGTGGGTATATTTTAGATGAAAGTAATCCAGAGTTTGTTTGTAATATGTTGATGTACCCAACTATTATATAATATAATTCTTCTTTCGTCGTAAAAAAAAAGTCTGGTTGCTCCAATAGATATGTGACGAGGAACTAAGATTGGTTAGGTTCGCATTATGTAGACAGTCAATAGAACGCTGATCGTTTCCACGGTTGATAAATCGGCTTATATTTTTTGAGACTAAGTTAAACGAAGTTGTATAGCCAACAGAAGTTCCTGTGTAAAAGGGAACTCTACCTCCTATTTTTTTTAACCGACGGTTTTGTGACAGTACAAAAAGCATACACCGACGAGTCATGATCCTTGTATGTTAAGGTGAAGATTAATTAATTGCTGACATAACATGCGCCTATCTGTATACATACGGATACAGATTGGATCGATAAATTAAAAAAAAATACTAATACTAGAGCCGGCGCTCGGTACACGATTAGTGCTCTGCCGCTGGAGGCTTATACCATGGCGCCCTGAGCGGCCTGGCAGGGCGACGCTGAGGGTGGCGGAGGCAGTTGCAGAGGCGGAGAAAGAAGTCGACGACGGGCTGGATGCGCGACAGGAGCACGAGCACCGGGCCCAGCACGCCGCCGGTCACCGTCACGATCGCCATTGGCTCCATGGCCGGCCTTGCCCTGCAGTGCAGTCTGATCCGATCTCCCTGCAAAGATGGAAGGAAACCCTTCACCTCAGGCAGTTGCGCAATTAAGCTTCTGATGACACTCTTGGCAGACCGATCGAGAGCGGCACGGGACGGGAGGCGTAGATTTATGCAAGAAGAGGTCAACGACCTGGTGTTAGAAACGTTCTATACATACAGTAACTGCGGGGCGGCCTCCACGCCGGTCGAAAACGCCTATTTTTGGGAGCGAGCGAGCGGTTAAGGATCGATGCATGGTTGAGGAACCAATGCCGCCTGCCTGGTGATTGTTATTTTGTTGCAGTAGTTAGAGTATCTCCAACAGTTTGGTAAAAATTACTTGTCAAATGTTATCAAATGTTGTGTTTTAATAAGTTGCTAAAATAATATATAAAATTAAAAAAAAAACTCTCTCCAACAATTCCTTACTTCTAACTTGCCAAATAATAAAAAAAACCCCACCATTTGGTTGTTGGCCGGTACTGGACGAGGCTAGCGGTTTCCTTCCCGCGGCCGTTCGTACGGCGCCGCCGCCGTAGGAGGCTTCCCATGTGCGTGGCCATCCCCTCCACGGAACAAGCTAGCTAGGACATCTCCTCCACCAAGTACGTATGTGGCCCTCCTTCCCCATCGATACAACTCTCATCTCTGATCTAGTTTTTTTTTTGCGAGTGCATCTCTGATCTAGTTGATGTAGATTGTTCCTGATGAATATTTGTTGCTCAGGAATCATGCCTAGGAAGAGATCCCGTGCGCGAAGACAACCGGAAGATACAACATCCGATGATGGAGTCCCTAATATTATCAGCCGCTCAAATTGTGTAAACTTTTTCCAGTGCGAAAGGAAGGCACAGTGGCTCTGTCAAAAGTCATAGATTTCTTTACCGTGATAGAGAAGCCGGCCATGTGAGGATGTTTCAAGATTACTTAACGGATAATCCAACATACGGTCCCGAACTATTCCGTCGTAAGTTCTTCTTCTTTAACTTAGACCGATTTTTTTATTATAATGTGCTGAAATATTATTAGAGTTACATCAATGTTCTTGATCGATCTCCTTTGTTTGATGAACTGGCCGAAGGTAGAGCTTCAGAAGTGAAATATTCAATTAATGGTCATGACTACACAATGGGTTATTATCTTGCAGATGGTATATACTCCTCCTGGGCTACTCTAGTGAAGTCCATCACTCTGCCCATGGGGAACAAGAGGCAATATTTTGCCAAAGCGCAAGAAGCTGCGAGGAAGATGGTCGAGAGAGCTTTTGGAGTTCTTCAATCTAGATTTGCCATTATTCAAGGACCAGCACGACCTTGAGACATTGAGACTTTGGCGTTGATCATGAGGGCTTGTGTGATAATGCACAACATGATTGTGGAAGACGAAAGTTTTATGACAGACCCTAACGAGAGTTTTGAGAATGGTGGTGAAAATGTCAGAACCTGCTCGTGGTCAAGCTACTCGTTCGTTGGATCACTTTCAGTTACTAGGGTTAAAGCATCACTTTCAGTTACCCTCCCAGGGGTGTATCAATTTTATACTTTGACCAATAAAACACTGAACACGGCAAGGAGATTGGAGTAAAAATAAAAGACGAGCATCTCCTCTCCTGCGTTAATTAGTGGGCCGTGCAACCATGCGATTTTAAGGGAAAAAACAACCATTCATACTTTTTAATCGACTTGTGCAAGAAACAACAAATTCATAATCACAATGGTTTTAACTTTTATGGCCTGGAAGTAAATGGGCTGCCAAGTCAGTCTCGTGCAAGCACAGCCGCCTCTTTCGCTCCCAGGTTGAGCCGGACAAGCCCAGCTCCACCAATCTGCAGTACCACGACGCCGCTCCGCTCCGCGAACCCCATGAAGTGCACCGAGCAGCTCGGACTCGCCCGGGACCTCGCCGCACCACCACCTGCCCAAGTCCACCTCGCCGCCGCCGCCGCAGCTGACGAGCCTTCCTCCAGCGTCCACATCGATATGTCGAAGGTCTCCGAGGCCAGCAGCCTAGAAGGCCCAGTCTCCTGTCCCGCGACGTGGCCAGAGGAGGATCCCCGACCCCGAGTCGAGGCTCTGCTTGGGCCTCACCCTGACGAGGTAATACGGGGGCAGTTCGATCTGCGTCACCTACAGTGCCCATGTCCAACACCTTGATGGCGCGGTATCCACGGCACAGCCAATGGACCACGGTGTCTCCGAGAACCACGGGGTGGGACGCGCGTTCCATTGGCGTATCCAGAGTTTGAGACGCGGATATCGACAGCGGCCGCCCACCTGTACCGTCCCGTCCTTGGGCGAGATGCTTGCAGGTCTGACTAAATTATATATAGTCAGATATTAAAAATAAGAGGAAATTAACTCCTGGTCCTGGACATCAAAAGTAATCATTCATTGTTGTTGACATCTACTAGAACAGAGTGATTTATTGGAGGACACTCTAGTTCTTATCAAATTTAACGGTAAAAATTGTATCTAATGAAATATTTTGACAAAATGAATATAAAATCATACAAATGTCAAAAAATTGTACTACAAATTTTTCTAGGTTCTACATGATAAGAACTATAAAGTAAAAAATGTTGTTGCGCACTGAAATGATCATTTTGCTCCTCTTTATAAATAGACAAAGGTAAGCAATTTCAACGGTTTTGCATTTTTTGTTTGATAAAATTAGGAATTTGCTAAATCTCAAATGAATATGGCAAAGAGTCAATCTCTAACACTTTTCCTATTATTTACTTGACAAAACTAAAAATTGTACATACGAGGATGAAATGTCCTGCAGGACGATTGCCAAGCGAACCGAAGTTTGACATATATGTCAAATATCACCCGGTGTTTGCCATGGTAACAAAAATTACAAACCTATTTGGCAAACTGTTGGATATGAGATTTTTAGAATTTTTTTTAAAAAAACAAGAATTCCAAGTCCATTTATAAAAACGTTGAAGTTGATGGCGGAGGACATAATGGGCTAATGGCGGAGGACACGCGGACCTGCAGGAAAACCTAAACAGATCGGCTGGGAACGTACGGGACGGCCATGTCGATGTCGTCGCCCAAGCGTGTCTGCACTTCCCACGACGGCACGACGACAACCGTGGAGCCGCCGCCGCCCATCCCTGTGGACGTCCTCCTGGAGATCTTGGCACGCGTGGACGACGTGGCAACCGTCGTCCGCTGCGCCGCAACCTCCAAGACCGTCCGGCGCGCCATCCTGGGCGACCCGAATATCGGCCGCCGCGTCGAGGCCAACGGCGGCGGCGCGCTTCTGCTGGGCGTCTCCTACGCCATCTCAGAACATACTGGGAATTACAGCTACTACCGCGACATCAGGGTGAGCTTGGTCGGGCAGGCACCCCGACAGAACCACCTCGGCTTCGTCGTGGCCTCACGAGGCGGTCTCGTCGTCCTGCTTGACGGCCGCTTCCACCCTTTCTGGGTCGTTGTTTTCAACACCGTCACCCGACGCAGTCAGTGGGTCTCGCTCCCCGACACCCTGACCGGCGCCAAGGATGGCGGTTACCCATCACACGCCTTGCTCACCGTCGCCGTGTTGCTCACCGCCGGCGACTCGATACTGGTCCTCGTGTTGAACTTGTCATCCTTGAACGATTAGCCCCAACAATGGCAACGTGGAACGTGCTCACAATCACAAGAACAAGCTGCTGCTGCAGCCTGCAGGGGCTGTTATTACAGTGAATTTAGAAAGAAAAGCTGCAGCTGTAGCAACAGTAGCTTATTGCTGCAGCCAAACAAGCCCATTATAACCTGAACACCAGCACAGCCAACTCTGAGCAAACTTTAATGAACCCGAACAGGTAAATAGCTAGGCAAAATTTCTGGCCACAATATGTACATTTCAATTATGCTGCATCCCTAACATTATTCCTACACGATGCAAAAAAAATGGTGATGCTTCCTACACCAAACATGTTAGCGGTTAGTAATAAAATACAAAATGCCTGGATGGTGAGCCATCCATCTATGTTCACAGTACAAACCACTATGCCACATTCCAGATTGTTCACAGCACAAAATGTATGAAGCTAAACATGCCTCATCTCCATCCATTAAATTCGCATTGGTGAGCTC
>CM039124.1:52008204-52104962 GCA_022036555.1 Microstegium vimineum
TGGGCGAGGCCGCTCAGCCGCGGGGAGGCCGCTGGGTGCGGCGAGGCCATCTCCACAGCGAGCGCGGCAGCCGAGCGGGGACGGGCGTGGGCGAGTGCGCCTCTGCCGCAGGGGAGGCTGTCGAGCGGGGCAAGGCCATCTCCGTCGTGAGCGCAGATGCTGGCCACGGGTGACAGGCACGGGAAAGTCCGATTGCTTCTCAGCCTATGCGAGCTGGGATGTTGGACCACTATTCTATTAATTAAATGCTAAATTAGATTAGGAAACCTTGAAATAAAACTATACATTGAGAGGTCATGTTTCATTCTTAGTTTCATTTCTTAGAAACTGGGAGATGAAATCCCTCATTGAGACTGGCCTTAGGCCTTTTCTCAGTGAGTGTTTCATGTCACAGTTTTCAACACAGAATTTTTTTGAAACAGTGCACAGTTGTTTCATGGGGATGAAACTATCTCTACTCCTATGAAACTTCATCATCTCTCTCTTCATCAATACAGTGTCACATCAGCGTATTTAATGTCTATGAAACTTTGATGAAACTCTATTGAGACTGATCTTAGTATCGTACTCTACTATTCACGATTATGATGGGACCAAAATCAAATCTCACGGGACCAAAATTTGTGTGACGGCGGGCATTTTAACTTTAACTTTAACTTGACCAAATATCTTTAACAAAAAAAATCATTCTCGCTTCCAAAAAATCAACAAATTTTAACTTTGACCAACTATTTTTAACAAAATATTAATATTTATGGTACATAATTTGTATCATTAGATAGATCTTTGAATATATTTTTATAATAAATTTATTTGAAGATATAAATATTGCATGTATTTTGTATAAACCTAGTCAAAGTTGAGAAAATTTGACTAACACGATTTCCATAGCGACTTTTTTTTAGGACGGAGTGAGTATGTAGTTGTTTATTACTATTATCTTATCGATTCAACTCTATATAAATAGTTTTTGTTTTTGAAACAAACCTTGACATATTTATTCAATAACAGTAGGTTCAGCTGAGTCACGGACCATGTATCGCCGCTCTGGTTTTATTTATTTATTATTATTATTAGCAAATGTGTCCGTACGTTGCAACGAGAGAACAAAATTATCAAACTTTAATGAGCAACAAGAATAGAAGTATTTTATATATTTATTTATGTTTTACCCTTTTATAAGTTACTTCCTCCATCCCAAATTGTATGTCATTCCAAAAATCTTGGAGAGTCAAAGTTTATAAAGTTTGACCAAATTTATATAATACGATAATAACATATTTGATATGAACTAAGTATTATTAGATTCTTTATTAGTTATATTTTCATACTATACCTATTTGATGTCATAAATTTTATGTTTCTCTCTATAATTTTTGGTCAAACTTAATATGTTTTGACTCTCCAAGATTCTTGAAATGACTTACAATTTGGAATGGAGGGAGTAATATTTAAATAAATGTTATAGTATCCAATTAAGTGTGTGTCCAATTATTCAAAATATTTTGATAAAATTTTGCATTGTAAAGATCATACATATTTATTGGTTAATTTATTATAACATTAATTTCCAACTATCCATGTGTTGATAGAGTTAGATATCCAGTTATGTTTTATGTGACTCTTTTTTTTCTTTTCTTTCAACTATCCATCCGTCGCCGCTCCCTGCGCCGATGGTGTGTTGTCCATCCCCGTCGATGGCCCTCGGGTTCGCGTCCTCCACCTCTAGATAGCTCACGTGCTACCGGCCAGCCCGTGCCCCGCGACTTGACGGATGGCGGCCTCAAGACCTCACGCCTCGATGGCGTTGCTCTGTTCCCGAGTCGTGATCCTGTCGCCTCACGTCTCGACGAATTGATTGCACTGCTTCGTGCCTCCGTCCTAACAGTCTATCAGACGGTTCCACGACTCCGTGCCGCGACGGCGGACTTCCTGCCTCGACGGCGTTGTTTGGCTCTAGAGTTAGGATCTCTTCGTCCCTTGCCTTTTCTATTATATATATATTTTTATTGGTACGTATAATTTATTATGGTTGTTTTTCTTGGTTGTACGTTCTCGGCTGTTATGTTTTTATTCGGATCGACGTCGATCAAATTACTGATAATTTGAAGTCAAGTGGATTCCTGGTTTCCTTGTTCTTATCCTTCTCGTTCTAGTTATTTTTTTTTTCCTTTGTATACTTCAACACGTACGGCGGACAACTTCCTTTGTGCTAGTGCTAGTCTTAAGGCTATGTTTGGTACAGCTCAGCTTCACTAGTGAAACTGTTTTTTTAGAAAATAGCTTTACAAACAACTTTCTAGGTAAATCTGAGCTACTTTGAAAAAAATGTTTGACAAAACAGCTTCACCAACAACTTTATGCATGCATGTGTGAGAGAAAGGGGAGAGAAAGTTGTGATAAAATACTATTTTCAGTTTCATCCCACTTCATGTGTTTGTGAGATGGGGAGAAAAACAGCTTAAGAGATAAAGCTGTGTTTGAAAAGAGGTGTTTAACAAAAAAACAGTTTATAACAACTTTCATAAAATTGTTATAAGCTGTATCAAACAGACCCTTAGTCCTAGTTGTAACGTTGTGGCTTTGTTGTTAGTATCCGAAGAGGAGACCAACCGTTGTCGTTGTTGCTGTTAGTATCTGAAGAGGATTCGGACAACAACGGATTTCTTAGTCCTAGTCCTAATGTTGCGGCTTTGCTGTTAGTATCCGAAGAGGAGACCAACCGCTGTCGTTGTTGCTGTTAGTATCTGAAGAGGAATCGGACAACAACGAATTTGATTAGATGTCATATTCTTCTTACTATTTGAATTAGAATAGGATTATTAAATATATTTGTGTCCAATTCCTATATATAAAAATAGGAGAGTTGTAGTATTCAAACGAATAGAGACATCATTTACGGAGTTAGTTAGGAAAGGTCATACTAAAAAAATAGAGGGTTAAAATTTTGCATCTTTATTATTAGATAAGCATAGATATAGATAGATAGATAGATTATTATTATATATGATATATCGATTCAATCTGTACCCGTATACAAATAGGCGCATGTTATGGCAGCAATTAATTAATCTCCGCCTTAACATACTAGGACCATGACTCGTGGTGTATTGTTTTTGTACTATCAGAACCGTCGGTTAAAAAATCGGAGGTAGAGTTCCCTTTTGCACTGGAATTTTTGTTGGTTATACAGCTTTTGTTGACTGTCTATAGAATGAGAACCCAACCCACCTTCGTTCCTCAGGTCACATGTCTATTTTGAAGTAACTAGAGTCTGTACATATTTCGTAAAACTTGTACCTTTGTATTTTATTATAGTCACTAATAATATGTGACAATATTTAACTAATAATTTAGTGAAAAATATTTTAACAACGACTCCTATAGTCCGACTCTTGCACGGCAGCCTCGGGTCTTGTTGGTGCGCGCATACATAATGGCAGAGGACACACGAACCAGGAAAACCAAAACAGATCGGTCGGGCTGAACGTACGGGACGGCCATGTCGTCGCCCAAGCGTGTCTGCACTTCACAAGCCGTGGAGCCGCCGCCGCCGCCCATCCCTGTGGACGTGCTCCTGGAGATCTTGGCGCGCGTGGACGTGGCAACCGTCGTCCGCTGCGCCGCAACTTTGAAGACCGTCCGGCGCGCCATCCTGGGCGACCCGACCATCGGCCGCCACGTCGAGGCCAACGGTGGCGGCGCGCTCCTGCTGGGCGTCTCCTACGCCATCTCAGAACATAAGAATTACAGCTACCACCGTGACATCAGGGTGAGCTTGGTCGGGCAGGCACCCCGACAGAACCACCTTGGCTTCAACACCGGCCGTTTACTCAGGGCCTACGAGCCGTGGCCTCACGAGGCGGTCTCGTCGTCCTGCTTGACGGCCGCTTCCACCCTTACTGGGTCGTCGTTTTCAACACCGTCACCCGACGCGGTCAGTGGGTCTCGCTCCCCGACACCCTGACCGTCGCCAAGGATGGCGGTGATTGTTGGAATTAGATCTCCTCTCGTTATGCCCAACGGACTAACGGGCCCTAGGTCTGCGCCCTGATCGGGGGCGCCCAACTTGTGGTTGGTGGCCCCCCGTCGCACAGCGCTATAAAGACTAGGTGGGGGTCGGGGCGCTAGGCACGTCTCACGAGGTTCACCTGAGCCGCCAGTTTCCCCACCAACATCTAAACCCTAATCCGATCTAGAGGGGCGCTGCCAGCGACGAGAAGTGCCACCGACGCCGGCGAGCACCCAGAGCACCTAGATAACGACAGAGGCGACCACCAACACGACTCCGACGCCCATGGCCGACGGCGGCTCCAACCCCAACACCGCCGCCGCCACTGCAACTCATCCGGTTGATGGATCCGATCTGTATTCCACCTCTCTCTCTCTCTCTCTGTCTACTCTTCTCTATGCATGAACCGCATAATATACCTACATGAACCCTACTGTATCCACTGGATCCGCTCCTAGACGATCCTAGAACTCTATCAATGGTATCAGACGCCTCCTACGGAGGGGATCCACTCGGATCAGAGCTTAATCGGCTCAACCGAACGAACCCTATCCCTAACTCTCAAGAACAGAGGATTAGCGGGTGAACACAATAGATTGGGATTTGAGAAATTCGAGCAAATGAAACCCTAGAACGAGATCTTGATCTATTGAGCACGAACGACATACAAAGAACAAATCGGTTGAACCCGAACCCTAGAACCATCCCTCAAAAGAATGCAAGATCGGCGTACCTCGTGCGCGATGAACGAATCGGCACCACAGCCAAGCCGCTCGACGACGGCGTGCTCCGCCGAGGGCGAGCACGCTCGCCGACGAGGGGGGCGGCAGCGGCGCATCTCTTCTTCCTCCGGTGCTGCCCGCCTCGTCCTCTCTGCTGCTCGCGCGCCGGGGAGAAAGCAGCGGCGCGGGGGGGGGGGGGGAGGGAGAAAGGAGCGGCGCGGGGGGAGGAAGGAAGATGGGAGCGCCGACGGGCTCTCTCTCCGGCCGGATTCGCCAAGCCGCCGCCGCCGCCTTGCTCTGCGCAGCAGAGAGAAAGGGAAAGGGGAAAAATGAAACTGGGGTTCGGGGGGGAGCCGGCCGATCGGCCGTTTTGTTCCCGCGAGAACGCCGCTCGGCCGTCCGATCTGGGATCCCTAGATACGACGGTCGGCGATCCATCCATCGGCTACTGGGCCACTTGCGGCCCACGCGGGTGGGAGCTTTCCCGGCCCAGGCCCACGTTGCGGCCTGGGCGGGAGGGGGGAGCCCCGAGCGCGGACAGACGGGCCGAAATGGCCTCTGGGCCACTTCGTTTGACCAAGCCCGCAAATGAATAGTGTCGCTTTTCCATTTTTTATTTTCCAGAAATCAAATGAAACTGATATTTGAATGAATTTGAAATGAAATTTGATGAATTGTTTCTCTGAACAAAATTTTATCCAACGATAATTTAATTCAGAGAATAATCACATGAAGAATATTCTGGAAAATAATATTTTTGAACATTTTTTATTTGTTTATTCTATTTTCCAGAAACAGTTATGAATAACTTCGAATTTGAACCGAATTTTGATGAAATTTTCTCTGCACAAATTTTATCCAATGATAATTTTCGTTCAGAGAATAATAATATGAATTAATTTTTCTGGAAAATAAGATTATGAACCATATATAATTGTTTCCGCTGCGAATAAAATATTGAATTTCTCTCTTAATTAAATTTGAACCAATGGGATAATTTAATTTTGAGTGAATTATGAATTTTCAATAATTTTGATAAAATTATAATACTGTTATTTTTTTGACCAACGTTGTTAATAACATTATTATAATGAATTGCTATGCATTAATTTTACTTCTGCCCAACGGTGATGTATAAATTTTGCATAGAGGAATTGTATGTTTTAATTTGACCAACGTTAAGTTCAGGCATGCAATTTTATGATGAATGTTTCTCACTTTTCTTTGGATAAATTTCAGGAGTTAAAGGAATGGTGAACATTAACAACATTCCACCGCTCAACGGTACTAAACTACCGGGTGTGGTGGGAGAAGTACGAACTGGAACTTGCATTGGCAGAAATTGATCTTGCCATTACTTCACCGTGTCCTACCATTCCAGACGAACCGGAGAAGAGAACCGATGAAACTGACGAAGCATTTCACGCCCGAAAGCATGACTTTGCTGAAGTCAGAATGAAATATGACATTGAACACAGGCGTTGGATTCAATCCAACAAAAAATGCTTGTTGGTGGCGAAAGCCACCATTGAAGACCAAATCCGAGGATCTATCCCAGAATGCATCACCGCCATTGACTACCTCGAAAGGGTAAAGAGTCAGTTTACTGGGTCTTCCAAGGCCACAGCAAGCACCATGATACATAAACTTGTATCTGAGAAATACAATGGTGGTGGTGTGCGTCAGCACATATTGAAAATGAACACAATGGCAGCGAAATTAAAGACAATGGATTTGGGGATCAATGACAAGTTCCTCATTCACTTGGTCTTTCTCTCTCTGCCAAAAGAATTCGAAACCTTTGTTGTGAACTACAATATGATTCCTGAAAACTGGGACATTGAAAAGCTCATTGCAATGTGTGTTCAGGAGGAAGAGAGACTTAAGTCATCACAGGGTGACTCAGCTCATCTTGTGAAGGACAATAAAAGATAATTTTTTTATAAGAAACCACAAGGGAAACCCCAGTGGAATAAAGGCTCTCCCTCCAAGCCACAAGAAAATGCACTTGCAAAGGGAAAAGAAAAGGACTCTCAGGATGAGGACTTCAGAAAATATGGCAATGCTGAAAAAGACCAGTGTCGGGTACGATGGTAAGGGGTACCCTAAACCCTTCGATAATTTAACGCTTAAACATAGCAACCATTTTTAAGGCAGGAACCAGCCCACTGCTCAAGTCAATAAGGAAAGACCCATCACACGAAGGCCCCCTGCACCGGCTATAGCAACCACTCGCAGGCCGGCCCACCTCGACGGAAAGAGACGGACCCGGGGACCGAACGAACGACCCCTCCGCCTCCACCTCGACGTCGAATGACGGACGAGGGGCCGATACGAACGACCCCTCCGCCTCCACCTCGATGTAGAATGACGGACGAGGGGTCGATACGAACGACCCCTCGCCTCTGCCTCGATCCCGAGTGACGGACCGAGGGTCGACGAACGACCCCTCGGCCCCTACCTCAATCTCTCCGACTCCGCCTCTGCTCCGCCTCCACCTCGACGCGGGGTGACGGAAAGAGGTCAAACGAACGACCCCTCAACGAGAAGCTCGATCAGCCCAACTGCTCCCGGTATGGGTTAAAGTAAACCCACCTAACGCCATGGGCACCGTGTCCGCTGTCAAATCCGTCAACTCTCCGCCATGTCCCAGTCCTCCATCAACTGTGCTACTACTGCCGCCACGACGCGAGTACGGACTCCAGCAGCACCCCTCGGAACGTGAACGGTACGGCCCTCGATGACGACTTCAGGGATACGACAGAGCCACGCAGGGCTCGACCCCCCCCCCTCGACTGAGGGGCTCGACCCCTCCCTCCAACAACTCCGGTATGAGGCCCGTCCCATCCACCCCATCTCGCTTCAGCTGTGGGATTCGCGCCCGCCTGCGGAAGCTGTGCCGCGACATGCCGCAACGACTTCTACAGCCACCACGACCGGAGCGCCAGAAGGACGGGAAAGCCATGCCGGCACAGTGCACGACGTCCCTTCGTCAACACTATGTCGCGGACGCGCCGCCCATACCACAACAGTTTAGGACCCTGTACTCTCTGGCCTCCCCTTGGTCTATAAAAGGGGACGCCGAGATAGAAGAAGGGGAGGCCGAGAGATCTCCTTTTCCGGAGCTGAATCTCCAGACCTTCAGACGACTCCATACTCATACCACACCACCCCGCTGCTTGATCGACCCCTCGAGCAGCAATCCACAGCCTAGGGTAGCCCTGCTAGCCTTAGGCTTCAGCTCGCTCTCAAACCCGTGTAACTCAGCTTGTACCCCCCTGTACGAGCACTTTGGGTGCGAGATAATACAAGTCATCCTCCCCGCTGGACGTAGGGCCTTCTTTGCCCGAACCAGGATAAACCTTGTGTCCATCTTGCATCACATCTGGAGAGGGAGCACGCAATATAAAATTTACTAGTTGGTGGTCTTGACCCCCGGGTCATAACACCGACAGTTGGCGCGCCAGGTAGGGGGAATTGCGTGTCGATCAACTCCGAACTACTCTCTCAGATGGATTCACGATCCCACCACTTCCATTCACCACCGTCGTCTGGTTCGGCAGTCTAGGGTTCATATCCACGGGCCAGGGCCACTACATAGTCTTTCCCTTTGCTCGTGGCCTGGACGGCAGCAGCACCGGTACGCCGGGGCTAAGCAGGATCAGGCGACGGTCCCTCCGCTTGCGCCTCTGGCCTGCGATCAGGAGGAGGCTGCGAGCGACTCTGACGTGCTCGTCACCGTGCGGATTCCGAGACGCCGGATGCGTTTCCCCGGCCCAGCTGGCGACACAGTCCCTCCCCGTGGGGGCCTGTTTGACCCATGTTTGCGGGTCGAGGGCGGGCGCCCCTCTGAGCGGGACTTTGGCTCTGCCATATCGCCGTCCCCGGGGGTCCCCGTGGCCTCTCCAACACACTCGACCCGTCACCACCGTGTAACCTGTTTCCGTACGGGTCCACAACAGCGCGAGACTCTATTTGCCCTGCAGGTTTGCAGATACAGACACATTGCGGGTCTCCAGGGACCCCGCCACGTGCGACGATCACCCGTCACCACCTCTCCAGCCGGATGGGCAACCGGAGCCAAGACAAGCCCGGACATGGGGCACGTTGCAGCGATGCCTGGCCGAGGAGCGCAGGGGATCTTTCCCCCACTTCTCCACGCCGACCCCGACTTGGACTCTCCCGATGAGGTTACGATCCACACGGGAATGCTTCCACCTCGACGAGCAGGCTGACCATCAGGACGACGTCGACGACATCGCGGCCACAGAAGAAGGAGGGGGCAACGCTACACCAGCACAAGATGCCAACCCCCCGAGTCCTAACCGAGCCGACCACCCCCAGACGTCCAGATCACGCAAGTCCGAGAGCTGCTCAGCTAAGCTCGAGGAGGAGCGCCTGACGACTTAAGCAACTCGAGCACGCCCTCGAGCGAGATCGGGGCACCCACAGGGTGGAGGAGCTCGCGAGCGGGCCCGGGAAGTCCACCGTCAAATCATCGAGGAGGGGGCGAACGTACCCCGGTCTACAACCGTGCCAGCCAGAATGTCGTAGCGGCTCAATGCTGCTCCGCGACATGCTGGCGCCATCGACACCCCAAGACGACGTATCAGGAATGAGATTCAGGGGCTTCTCCAAACTGCGGTTGTGCAGCAGGCGGAGAGCTCGGCCTCGAGGCGTCGAGGGGCTGCCTCCGAGCGTCAGAAGTACCCCTCGACAGAATGAGAGGCATCCGTCCACCAGGACAAAGCACCCTAAGGCCAAGTCGAGCGACGACCGGTTCGGGAAGCCTCGTCGATGATCGACCCCCGGGGTGAACAATCGACGTGGTACGGCGACGCCGAGGCTCGAGGCTACAGCGCTCACCGAGGATGGGCGCTACGACAGCGACGAAGGACGATGTCGGTCTCCGAGCCACCGGGGCCCCGAGTCTTCGGCAGAACCATCCGGCGGACCCCCCTGCCTGTCCGTTTCCATCCACCCACCAGCCTGGTCAAGTACAACGGCGAAACCAAGCCAGAGCTCTGGCTTGCCGATTTCAGGCTGGCGTGTCAGCTGGGAGGAGCCGACAAGACACGTCATCATTCGGCAACTCCCACTGTTCCTCTCCGACACCCTCGTAGATGGCTGAGGAGTTACCCCCGGACTTGATCCAAGACTGGCTCGACCTGGTCAGGATCTTCGAGGGGAACTTCAAGGGCACCTACGATGGGCCAAGGCAACCCCTGGGATCTCCGCAGCTGCAAGCAGAAGCAGGGAGATCGCCTTCACGCCGGTTCTCGAGGCAGCGTACCGCACTACCCACATCTCGACCACGAGGTCATTACGGCGTTCATCGCCGGAATACCTGCAAGGAGTTGGTGCGGGAGCTGGGGCGAAAACCCCCAAGACGCCAACGAGCTCATGACATCATCGCCAACTACGCAGCTAGCGAAGAAGCCGTTGGCGTTTTTCAGATACCCCAGACAAGGGGAAGGGCAAGGCGGATGAGCCGGGGGCTCGGACAACGAGCCCAAGAAGAACAATGGGCCCAGAAGGAACAACAACGGCAACGGCAGCAGGAAGAAGAAGAAGAAGAAGAAGAAGAACCAGCCGGGCTGACGCCATGTCGAGCCCGACGTCGAGCCGACGACCTTATCGCTGCAGCGGACAAGAAGAAGCCTCGAGGCCCCTCCCGACGGGGGCGTCTTTGACAAGATGTGAAGGAGCCCTGTCCCTATCATATGGGACCGGCCAACCACCGCCTCGAGGACTGTCGCATGCTTCGAAAGCACTTCTTCCCTCCGGCTTCAAGAGAGACGACGGCAGGGAAGACCCACCCTACGACCTCCATGTTAAGGGCGATGCCAAGAAAGGGGGCTTCCCCGAAAATCCACGACTGCTACATGATCTACGGGGGACCCTCGACTCGACTCACCATGCGCCAGCGCAAGAGGGAGCGTCGAGAGGTCTTCTCCGTCCGAGCCTAGGCTCCTCGGTACCTCGATTGGTCACACACGCCGATCACCTTCGACCAGGACGACCACCCCGAGCACATCCCCAACGCAGGGGTTTACCCGCTCGTCGTCGATCCGATCATACTCAACACCCGCCTCACAAAGGTACTCATGGATGGGGGGAGCAGCCTCAACATCATCTACGCGAGACCCTCGACCTCCTGGGAATCCCGAGGACCATGCTCCTGCCCAGCGCGGGGGGGTTCCACGGGATCGTCCCGGGGAAGAAGGCACTCCCGACTGGCCGCGTCAAGCTACCCGTTTGTTTCGGTGTCCCCTCGAACTTCCGAAAGGAAGAGCTGACCTTCGAGGTGGTTGCATTCCGAGGCACCTACCACGCCATCATCGGTCGACCGAGGTACGCCAAGTTCATGGCAGACCGAACTACACCTACCTCAAGCTCAAAATGTCGGGGCCCACGGGGGTCATCACCGTCGACACCTCCTATGTGCACGCATATGACTGCGACGTCGAGTGCGTGGAAAAAGCCGAAGCTGTCCAGGAGTCGGCCATCCTCGCGGCCCTCGACGACTTGTTCGGGGAGATCCCCGACCCCAAGCGACACGACGGAAACTTCAAGCCGGCGGAAGACACCAAGACCGTCCCGCTCGACCCGGCCTCCGGTGGGAAGGTGCTGACGATTAGCGCCACCCTCGAGCCCAAATAGGAAGCAGTGCTCATCGACTTTCTCCGTGCGAATGCCGACGTGTTTGCATGGAGTCCCTCGGATATGTCGGGCATTCCGAGGGAGGTCGCCGAGCACTCCTTGGACATCCGAGCCGGGTCCAAACCGGTGAAGCAACGGCTGCACCGCTTCGACGAGGAGCAGCGCAGGATCATCGGGGAGGAGGTCGATAAGCTTTTGAAGGCCGGATTCATCAAGGAGGTACATCATCCCGAGTGGTTAGCTAACCCCGTACTTGTTAAGAAAAAGAATGGGAAGGATAGGATGTATGTAGACTACATCAGTTTAAATAAAGCCTGTCCCAAGGTTCCTTTTCCACTACCATGCATCGATCAAATAGTAGATTCCACTGCGGGATGTGAAACTCTCTGCTACCTTGATGCATATTCCGGCTACCACCAAATAAAGATGAAGGAGTCCGATCAGCTCACGACTTCCTTCATCACTCCCTTGGCATGTTTTGCTACCTCACCATGCCCTTCGGTTTGCGAAACGTCGGGGCCACCTATCAGCGATGCATGCTCCACGTCTTCGGGAAACACATAGGGCGATCGTCGAGGCCTATGCCGGCGACATCGTGGTCAAGTCCAAAACAGTCGGAAACCTGGTCGGAGATCTTGAGATTGCGTTTGGGTGCCTCCGGGCAAATCGTATAAAACTAAACCTTGAGAAGTGTGTCTTCGGGGTCCCTCGAGGCATGCTCTTGGGGTACATAGTTTCCCAACGCGGGATCGAGGCCAATCCCGAGAAGGTAACGCAATCATGAGGATGGGCCCGATCAACGACTCAAGAGCGTGCAAAGGGTCACGGGGTGCCTCGCCGCGCTCAGCCGGTTCATCTCGAGGCTCGGAGAGAAGGCACTGCCCCTTTACCGCCTCCTGAAGAAAACGGAACACTTGCCTGGACCGCCGAGGCCGAGGAGTCACTCTGAAGCTCAAAGCCCTGCTCACCTCGTCACCGATCTTGGTACCCCCGAGTCCGGCCGAGCCCCTCTTGCTCTACGTCGCAACAACTACCAGGTGGTCAGCGCTGCTGTAGTAGTCGAAGAGGGGGAAGAAGGACACGCCCTGCCGGTTCAGAGGCTTGTCTACTTTGTGAGCGAGGTGCTTTCCGAGACCAAGACGAGATACCCCCACATCCAAAGCTGTTGTACGCGATCGTCCTCACCGACGCAAGCTCAAGCACTATTTTCTGGGCCACCGGTTACTGTGGTCTCATCTTTCCCCTTGGGGAGATAATCCAGAACCGGGAGGCATCTGGAAGAATCGCCAAGTGGTCGGTCGAGCTCATGGGGGAAACTCTCTCCTACGCCCCTCGGAAGGCCATCAAGTCTCAAAGGTATTGGCAGATTTCATTGCAGAGTGGACCGACACCAACTACCCCCGGTGCAGGTTCAGACCGAGCTCTGGACCATGTACTTCGACGGATCGTTGATGAAGACGGGGGCAGGCGCCGGATTGCTATTCATATCACCCTCAGTGGTTCACATGCGCTATGTCATCCGCTCCACTTCCCGCCTCCAACAACGTAGCCGAGTACGAGGCCCTCGTCAACGGCCTGCGCATCGCCATCGAGCTCGGGGTTCGACGCCTCGATGTGCGGGGGGACTCACAGTTGGTGATCGACCAAGTGATGAAAGATTCAAGCTGCCACGACCCAAGATGGAAGCCTACTGTAAGGAGGTCCGAAAACTCGAAGACAAATTCTACGGCCTCGAGCTCACCACACCGCCGCCGGTACAACGAAGCTGTCGATGAGCTGTCCAAAATCGCGTCTACTCGAGGTACGGTTCCTCCCGACGTCTTCTCGAGGGATCTTCACAAGCCGTCCGTCGACCTAGACTTGGGGGCTCCCGCCCTCGAGCAAGGGGTCGATCCACCCCCCTCGACTGATCCCCCTCGAACGAGGAAGAAGTCATGATGATCGACGGGGCTGCCGCAGCGCCAACCCCTCCGACGGATTGGCGCACACCCTACCTCGAGTACCTGACACGGGGCGAACTCCCAGAAGACCGCACGGAGGCCCGTCGTGTAGCCCGACGTGCCAAAACCTACGTCTTGTACGGGGACGGCCGCGAGCTATATCGACGTAGCCCGTCGGTATACTTCAACGCTGCCTCACCCTCGAGGAGGGGAGGGCATTGCTGAAGGATCTACACTTGGGGGCTTGTGGCCACCACGCGGCGCCAAGAACGCTGGTAGGAAGTGCCTTTCGACAAGGCTTCTACTGGCCACAGCCGTCACCGATGCCACCAAACTCGTCCGATCTTGCCGGGGATGTCAATTCTACGCCAGGCAGACCCACCTACCCGCCCAAGCTCTTCAGATGATACCTATAACCTGGTCGTTCGCAGTATGGGGCCTCGACATGGTCGGCCCCTGAAAAGAACCAAGGGTGGCCACACCCACCTCCTTGTGGCTATAGACAAGTTCTCGAAGTGGATCGAGGCTCGACCCATCGCCAACATCCAGTCTCGACAAGCCGTGCTATTATTCACCGACATCATCCACCGCTTCGGGGTCCCCAACGTCATCATCACCGACAACGACACGCAATTCACCGGCCAAAAGTTCCTGGACTTCTGTGACCATGTGACCATCACCACATCAGGGTGAATTGGTCTGCAGTCGCCCACCCTCGAACTAACGGCCAGGTTCGAACGCACCAACGGTATGATTTTGTAGGGCCTGAAGCCAAGGATCTTCGATCGGCTGAACAGGCATGGCAAGAAATGGGTCGATGAGCTGCCCGCTGTCCTATGGAGTCTCCGAACGACACCAAGTCGAGCCACGGGGTTCTCTCCGTTCTTCTTGGTCTATGGGTCCGAGGCCGTCCTCCCCACCGACCTCGAGTACGGGTCCCCTCGACTGAAAGCCTACAACGAGCAAGCCAACACAGTAGCCCGAGAGGACTCCCTCGACCAGCTCGAGGAAGCCCGAGACGTGGCCCTCGTCAAGTCGGCAAAGTACCAGCAGACGCTGCGGCGCTACCACGACATAAACGTGTGCAAAAGGGACCTCGACGTCGGCGACCTCGTTCTGCGCCGTCGACAAAGCAACAAGGGGCGTCACAAGCTGACGCCACCTTGGGAGGGACCCTTCATCGTGGCAGAGGTGCTGAAGCCCGGCACTTACAAGCTGAAGAACGAGAAGGGCGAGATCCTCACCAACGCGTGGAACATCGAACAGCTACGTCGTTTCTATCCCTAAGGCCTCAAGGCCACGTACATTTCCGCATTTATGTACAAATTCTCGAATGAACAGAAAATCCGCGATCCTAGCGCTTTCATCTTCATTCGTGACTCGAGGTAGATTTGCTCTACTCCTCGACGCCTCTCTTTCTTCTACCCTCGAAGCACGCTTAGCACAGGTTAGGATACGTGCTCGAGACCCACAAGGGTCGAGGGGTGCCGAGCCAGGAACTCTCCTATGCCCCCAGGCTAAGGTACTCCCGCTCGCTCCCCCCTCGAGGGCCTCAAGCGTGCGTCCAACAACTGCGCTAAAAAGTGGAGCGCCAAGGACGGTGGAAGTAAGAATGGCTCGAGAGATCACCGCTCGTGGTCAAAAAGGTAGACTCGACCCTGCTCCTGCAGAGTCGAGCCTCCCTCGGGGGCTAACAGGGGGGAACCCCCTCCTAAGTCCCGAAAAACTCGAACGTTTTTTTCGAAACTCGGCTTTCCCTCTCGATCTTTCCCTCGAGTACGCTTCATAACTAAGTAAAGACACCTCGAACTCCCTAAGGGTTGCGGGCCGTTGAGCCAGGGACTCTCCTACGCCCCAGGGCTACGGTATCCCCGCTCGCTCCCCCCTTTCAGGGATACGAGCGTGCGTCGAACACTTAAGTCCACAAGCGTCAACTCAGGCAAAGAAAAGCAGAGAGAGCTCGAGAAGTAGAAATAACAATATGCATCTCGAACAAAATGCATTAGATATAAGAAGCCCTCGGGGGCTTGGCATTGTATCATTATAAAAGCCTAACTGTTACATGGACCTTCCTGTCCAGATTTGGCTCACAGGTCTAGGGCTACTCAGCAAGGGGGTCACCGTCCTCAAGAAGCAATGCAGGAAGCTGGGCATCACGCGTTGGCCACATCGGAAGGTGAAGAGTCTGCAGAAGCTCAGCGACAACATCCAGGGGCTACTCGGCGCCATCTCCGTCTGCCGAGGGACCACCTCGGACTCGAAGAGCTTCGCCAGCTCACCTCCGGGCACCTCCGCGAGCTCCATCAGCTTGTGGCACCTCGCGTCGTTCTCCTCGTCAGTCAGCCTCGGGTCGGTGATGAACCCGCTGGTGACGGCGTTGAGGTCGTAGTTGTAGCCCGAGCTGACGACCGCGAGGGCCCGCTTCACGCCCACGTGCAGGGCAGCACGGACGTGCTCCGTCACCTCCTGCGTCATGGAGTAGAAGCGGCGCAGCAGGGAGTCTCCTCGAGCGTTGCCCTTGACCTCCGGCTCCGGCTCGATCAAGAGGTCATCGCAGAAGGTGGAGATAGCGCCCTCGAGCCTCGTGTTAAGGTTCGCCTCCGTCCCGAGGAGGCCCTGAAGACTGGTCCGGTCCTCGTGGGCTCGGGCCTTGTCTGCTGCGAGCTCTGCCAAAAAACAGGCACAAAACCCGGTCAAAACCAAAAGAGCAGGAAAAGGGTCAAGGCCGGGCAAATTCAGCAACGCTTCCAAAAAACTTACCTTCGGCATGCGCCTCCAGGATGGCGTAGCCCCGCTCGGTCTCCTCGAGTTGGCGGCGAACGTCGACGAGCTCGGTGGCCTGGCCGCTGACCTTAGCCTCGAGGCCCTCGATGACCTTGCCAGCGTCATCAAGGGCTCTCTTCTAGTTGGACGCCACCACTCCCAGAGAGACCGCGCGGGTCCGAGCCTTCTCCTCCGCAGCGGCCAGCGTATCGCGATCGTGGGAGACGGCGTCGAGGTCCCGCGGAGCCCCCGGATGCTCTCTGTTGCTCGGGCCAGCTCCTCCTTCAGCCGGGCGGCCTCCTCCTCTGCCCTGCGCTGGGCCTCCAGGGCAGCGTCCCGCTCATGCCCGACCTTGATGGTTGACTGGAGGGCGTCATCGATCCTCGACTACGTCGTCTCCTGGGCGGCCCGGGCTGCCTCCTGCACCGCCATCACCCCGGCCCTCGCTGTGGGCGACCTTGGACTCGACATCCTCCCGCGTCGTTGCCGCCTCGGCTCTCGCCTGGGCGGCCTCCGCCTTCTCCAGCGAGGCGTGGAGGGCGGGGAGCTGCTCCTGCGCCCGAAGGATGAACTGGGACTTGTCGTAGGACCTCGCCCGCAGCGTCTGACAAGGATGAAAAGGAAGATCATCGGAAAAGAGCAGTCAGGCAATCCAAGCAAAATCTAAGGGAGAACGAAGCCCACCTCCATCCACCGAAATATGTCCACGGCGGCAACATTCGCGGCAAGGCGCACCGAGTGCTCGAACCAGGCCCGGTACTCCTCCAGGTGCTCCCACGTCCGGAGCTCGGCCTGGTCGTCGAGCGTGAGGAAGAGCTGCTCGGGGTCTCGAGGGTCCGCCAGCTCAAGGACCTCTTGTCCCCAGTACGCGCTGCGGAGGTCGATCCTCTCTTGGACCTCCCGCATGACGCCCTGGCGCACTTCAGCAGCACCCCCTCGGCGTTCTACCTACTCCTGCCAGGCGAAGAAGGGAGAAAACCCCCAGCTGGCCTCTCTCGGCCTCGGGGCCACCCGTGAAGACGTCGACGGTCCCGCCAAGCCATCACCACGGGCAGAGGAAGTCCCGGCCAGGAGAACGGCCCTGCACGGTGAAAGACACGAAGAAATTAGTACCTGGCACCGCAGACCCACTACGGCTCGACCAAGTCGGAGTACGACTTACCTCGAGACGACGACCCCCCAGCCTCGAGGCGAGGCCGAGCCACCTCCGGTTCCGCCCGAGGGGCCGAGACAGTGGCCGTCTCCGCCGAGCCCACCAGCTCGGCCACCATCTCGGCCACCTCTTCAGCAGTGGACGTCATCAACATCCCCGCCTTCTCTGCCGCGGGTGCCACCTCGGGATGCTTGGCCCGACCCCCCTCCTCGACCTCCGGCGTCGGCAACGGGCCCTCAGACACGGCAGCGGCCGCGCCCTCGCGCTCGAGCCGCAGTCACGCCTCCAACGAAGCGAGGCTCTCGGGCCACCGCCCCGGTGTCGGGCGAGCCGGGGCCTCCTCCTCATCCGCGGCGGCTTGGGGCCCGACCGCCTCCATCTCGGCGGCGGCTTGGGGCTCGCCCCCCTCGGTCACGACCGCCGTCGACGCGGGCCCCGCGCCTTCCAAGGCGCTAGGTACGACTCCCTCCGACAGCTGCACGGGCGTGGCTTCGCCCGCCACTTCGGCGGTCCTCGCCGGCGGGGCGGGCAGGCCCATCTCTTCTCCCGCCTGGGCCAGCGCCGAGGCCCCCTGCGCTGCCCCTCGCTCGATCGCCTCCCGGGCCATGTCGCCCACGTCGCCTCGGGGGTGAGTGTCAAAGGGGGCGGAGCAGCGGGACTGGCCTCGAGGGCCGCCTCGATTGCGGCCCCCGTCCTCAGCCTCTTGGTTGGGGCAAGGGACGCGTCCTCCGTCAAGCGCTTCACTGACCTGAAAAAGAAACCCATGCGTAACGGTAAGCACGAATCGTCAGCAGCAAAAAGAAAAACATAGTAAGCACCCTCGATCAGCCAAGGAGTAACTTACCCCTTCGGGGCCACGCGTTTCTGGCCGACGAACTTCGAGCCGCTCGAGGGCTTGAACGCAACGCGTCGGGGGGCGCGGGTCGAGGCCGCCCTCGACGTCGTCTCCTGGGCAGGGGCCGACGACGCTCCCGTCGTCCCCTGCTGACTTCCTCCTGCGCCGAAGGGCGGGCGCCCGTGCGCTCGACCGAGCAGGCGCCGAGGGCGTGCCCGATCGACCCCCGACAGGGATCGCGACGACCGCCCGCGCGACTCCCGCGGCACTTCATCTTGAGGAGCCACGGGGCGCTCCCCCCACGGCTCGACTTCAACAGTAGGGCCCGACCTCGACGTCGACCCCTCTCCTCCTCTGGTTCCGACGGCTGCCCTCTGCTGTTTGGGCGCCGTCTATTCCTCCTCGCTCCAGTTCTCCTCAACATTGCTGTCGTTGCTCTCCTCCTCCTCCTCGTCCTCCTCTTCCAAGGACGATTCCTCTTCGGGAAGGTCGTCACGCCTCTGCCAGGCCCGGCGCTGCTCCCTCTCCTACCTCTCCCGGGCCTTCTTGGCCTTGTCCTTCTTGGCCTCATCCTTGGCCTTCTTGTCCTTCTTGGCCTGGAGACGCCTCGCCTGGGAATCGCCCCGCTCCTCCTTCACCGGTGGCAGTGACTTCCGGAAGGAAATGTTCCCCTGAGGAACACAAGGCAGTTAGGACGCAAGCAAAAAAGGTGAATAAGGCAAACACAAGAACTCTAATAGAGGAAGAGAGACTTACCAGCTTGACGTATCCCTCGTCCGGCCTCATAGGGATCCTGGCGACATTCTTGACCTCGAACCCGCCCACGAAGAAGAGACGAATGCGGTGGACCACCCTCTCGGGGGGTAGCTCGTCTCCCAGGAGGCGACACCCCGAGAGGTCGACCCCCAGACACATCTCTTCAAGGCGGAGGGGTCGAGCCATCAGCGGCACGACCCGCCGCAGATGAAAAGCCGATGCAACGATCGCCGCCGTGAGTCCCTCCTTCTTCAGACGCTCGACCGCGTCCAGTAGGTTGGTGAGGCGCCGCTACTTCTTCTGCACGATGTCGTACCTCCAGCAGTCGGGCTTCGTGTCGATCGTCCTCCCGGTGTAGGCAGGGAGCAGGCCGCCGTCGTTCCTCAAGTAAAATCACCCAGAATGCCATCCGGAGTGGCTCGACGAAAGCTTCGCCGGGATCCAGTTGTCCGACCGCTTGAGGGCGATGCAGCAGCACCCGGCCCTGACCGTCTTGCGGGTGCCTTTGCCGACCGACGCGTGGAAGATGCTCGCCTCGAAAAGATGCAGCCAAAAAACCCAGTGCGGCTCGATCCTGAGGTAGCCTTCGCACACGGCGGCGAAGACCGCCACATGACATATGCCGTTGGGGGTGAGGTGCTGATGCTCCGCGCCGTAGTGGTGGAGGATCGCGCGCAGAAGACGACTAGGAGGGGCGCCTAGCCCCGCCCGGTGGAAGACCTCAAAGCTCACCACATAGCCCTCCAGCGGAGTGGGCTCGGCGTGATCCTGCGGCGGCAACATCCACTCCGGTCGGTCGGTCGAGGTGACAGGCCGGAGGAGGCCACTCTCCACCAGATCCCCCAGGCGTGCGACGGTCACTGAAGACGCGAGCTAGTCATCGGGACCGACGAGGATGTATCTGGCCATGGGAGCAAGGAGGCTGATGCGCTCGGGCTTGGGGGCGGAAGGTATGTTCCCAATCTCCCCTCTCTTCTCTCTCGCGTGCGCAGAAGTCTGGCTCAAAGGGCGTCTAAGGCAATGGCGGGAGGAAGGAGGCAGGGAAGGCGAATGCGAGAAAGGAGCGCGGACTCCTCACCTCCGGTATTTATAAGCGGGAGGCCAACGGATGGATCCGCGAAAGAGGGTTCGACAGCTACCCTCGAGTACCCGAGGGCAGAAATGACCTCGGGTTATGGACTTCGGTCCACCCCCAGAATCTCGAGGGGACAAAGGCCGGCCCATGAACGGCCTCGATAGCCCCCCTCGAGTGCCCGAGGTCTGAGGGTACCTCGGGTCGTCGACTCCAGTCTACTCCCAAGTCTTGAAGGGATAAAGGCTGGCCCTTTCACAGGGTTCGACAGCCTCCCTCGAGGGCTCGAGCCCAATGGGCAAAAGCACATGTATGTCCCCAAGTTCAATACAATTACCCATTCTTCCCCCTCGGCGTTCCACAAGGCAGGACTCCTCCTTCAGAGGATAGCGTCAGATGACGAACCATCCGTCAAATCTTGAGGGAGCGAAGGCTGACCCTTACATAGGGTTCGATAGCCGCCCTCGAGTACCTGAGGTCAGGAAGGACCCATGGTTACCGGACTCCGGTCCACCCCTAAATCTTGAGGGAGCGGAGGCTGGCCCCACGAACGGGGTTCGACAGCCGCCCTCGAGTATGCGAGTCAGGGATGTCCCGGGGGGGCCAGGCGCGTGCCCCTAGCTCGAGAACGCACTCTCGAGGTCCCCTGGGACATATCCGAGGCATAACCAAGGAATACCTAAGGATCCCTACGTTGGGAGGCATCGAGCCACCAACTCCTATCGAACGGGGTTGGCACCTTGGTAAGCCATACGGTCTTGCTTAGTAAGCCATACAGTCTTACTTAAATGAGAACGCATCCAAGCTGCTAATCGACCCCTATCAAATGGGGCACGAGTTCTCACTCGGATTCTTACCCGTACTGGGCACCATTTTTAATGGACTCATGCCCGACACCAGCTCACAGAGGACTTTGGGCTCGTCCTAACGAGGATAGCATGATGCTCTTCACCCCACAATCCGAACGCAAGGATCCGTGGGAAGGACGCTATGAGGTAGTGAAGGCCTAGCCATTCGAGGGCCCGACTACGCATGGCACCCCTCGACGAAAGAGGGTCGAAAACACTCGTGACCTGGCAGACATAGTCGACCACTCGGGTTGGGCCGCTGTGACTCCAGTTACGCTCGAGGGAGCGAGGGCTGGCCCTCGGTAGGGTTCGACAGCCGCCCTCGAGCACCTCTCTTTTCAGGGAAAGGAGCGCCCATAGCCTGGCAAACGAGATCGACCCCTCGATAGGGCGCCACATCTCCAGGTGACCTTAAATCCCCTCGATACAACATATCATAGCCCCCAGAGGAGTTTTTAATCACTCCTCTGGGGCCTCGGGGGCTACCCCCGCGGGTGCGCTCGCGCGCACCCCACGGAGAATCGAACCACTCATTAATCCTACAGGTCAAAGGCAAAAGCTCCGGTTAATCCTTACTCCCCCCGAGAAAACACATATCATAGCCCTCAAAGGAGTTCTTAATCACTCCTCTGGGGCCTCGGGGGCTACTGTCGGGTACGAAGGTAAGGGGTACCCTAAACCCTTCGATAATTTAACGCTTAAACATAGCAACCATTTTTAAGGCAGGAACTAGCCCACTGCTCAAGTCAGTAAGGAAAGACCCATCACACGAAGGCCCCCTGCACCGGCTATAGCAACCAGTCGCGGGTCGGCCCACCTCGACAGAAAGAGACGGACCCGGGGACCGAACGAACGACCCCCCCGCCTCCACCTCGACGCCGAATGACGGACGCGGGGTCGAACGAACGACCCCTCTGCCTCCACCTCGACGCCGAATGACGGACGACGGGCCGAACAAACGACCCCTCCGCCTCTGCCTCGATCCCGAGTGACGGACCGAGGGTCGAACGAACGAACCCTCGGCCCCTACCTCAATCTCTCCGACTCCGCCTCTGCTCCACCTCCACCTCGACGCCGGGTGACGGAAAGAGGTCAAACGAACGACCCCTCAACGGGAAGCTCGATCAGCCCAACTGCTCCCGGTATGGGTTAAAGTAAACCCGCCTAACGCCATGGGCACCCGTGTCCGCTGTCAAATCCATCAACTCTCCGCCATGTCCCAGTCCTCCGTCAACTGTGCTGCTACTACCGCCATGACGCGAGTACGGACTCTAGCAGCACCCCTCGGAACATGAACCCGGCCCTCGACGACGACTTCAGGGATACGATAGAGCCACGCAGGGCTCGACTCCCCCCCCCCCTCGACCGAGGGGCTCGACCCCTCCCTCCAACAACTCCGGTATGGGGCCCGTCCCATCCGCCCCGTCTCGCTTCAGCTGTGGGATTCGCGCCCGTCTGCGGAAGCTGTGCCGCGACATGCCGCAACGACTTCTACAGCCACCACGACCCGGAGCGCCAGAAGGATGGGAAAGCCATGTCGGCACAGTGCACGACGTCCCTTCGTCAACCCTATGCCGTGGACGCGCCGCCCATACCACAACAGTTTAGGACCCTGTACTCTCTGGCCTCCCCTTGGTCTATAAAAGGGGACGCCGAGATAGAAGAAGGGGAGGCCGAGAGATCTCCTTTTCCGGAGCTGAATCTCCGGACTTTCAGACGACTCCATACTCATACCACACACACCCCGCTACTTGATCGACCCCTCGAGCAGCCAATCCACCGCCTAGGGTAGCCCTGCTAGCCTTAGGCTTCAGCTCGCTCTGAGCAAACTCGTGTAACTCAGCTTGTACCCCCCTGTACAAGCACTTTGGGTGCGATATAATACAAGTCATCCTCCCCCGCTGAACGTAGGGCCTCCTTTGCCCGAACTAGGATAAACCTTGTGTCCATCTTGCATCACATCTGGGAGAGGGAGCACGCAATATACGAATTTACTAGTTGGTGGTCTTGACCCCCGGGTCATAACACCGACAACCAGTGCAAGGAATGTTTCAAGAGAGGGCATTATAAGAGAGATTGCCTAGTCTACCTGAAAAAGCTACTGAAGAAAGGGGTTAAGTGGGAGCAGAACCCTGCAAAGAGGAGAAAGAACGATTAAAGTCGCGAATGGAGTACAAGCTGGAGTTGAAGCCATTGGAGATCTAGCTTTAGAATAAAAGATGGCTTTGTACTTAAGCTTAGAAATGTACTCTATGTTCCCTCTTTGCGTAGGAATTTAATAAGTGTTTCGAAACTCGATGATGATGGATTTGGCTGTCATTTTGGTAATGGCAGATGTGAAATATTTGATAATAATGATAAGTGTGTTGGTCTTGCCTTCCGACAAGACAAGCTTTATTTATTATCTCTTGCTGAGAATGTGACTCATGAATATGATGTTGTGAATGTTCCCCAATCTACAAATGAGAACAAGAAGCGGAAGAGGAATGAAAGCGACTCTTCGAAATTATGGCATTGTCGTTTGGGCCATATTTCGAGGGGGAGAATAGAACGCTTAGTGAAACAATCAATTCTTCCGCACTTAGAATTCTCCGATTTAGAACAATGTGTTGATTACATCAAAGGAAAATATGTTAAGAAAATAAAGAAAGATGCTAAACGAAGCATGAGAGTATTAGAAATAATTCACACGGACATTTGTGGTCCATTCCCAATGAAAAGCGTGGATGGTTATGATTCATTCATAATATTCATGGATGGTTACTCTCGTTATGGCTATATTTATCCAATTAAAGAAAGAACAGAAGCATTGGATAAATTTAAGATATTTAAAGCCAAAATTGAAAATCAACACAACTTGAAAATAAAGATAGTTCGATTAGACCCTGGTGGAGAGTATTATGGGCGACATACCCCATATGGCCAAATTTCAGGTCCCTTTGCAAGGTTCCTATAGGAAAATGACATAGTTGCCCAATACTCCACACCGGGGGAGCCTCAGCAGAATGGAGTGGCTGAAAGAAGAAATCGTACCCTAATGGATATGGTGAGAAGCATGATGAGTTACTCTACACTACCGGTTGGTTTATGGATGGAGGCACTGAAAACCGCCATTCATATACTTAATCGAGTACCAAGCAAGTCGGTGCAGAAACATCGTATGAATTATGGACAGGAAGAGAACCCTCACTTAAGCACTTACGTGTGTGGGGCTGTCCAGCTGAGGCAAAGGTTTTTAACCCAAATATTGGAAAGTTAGACTCCAAGACTGTCAGCTGCCATTTCATTGGCTATCCAGAAAGATCGAAAGGATATCGATTCTATTGTCCTGATTTAGATACACGAAATTTGTTGAAACAAGACACGTTGTGTTCTTGGAGGAATGATATGATCAGGGGGAGCAAGGTAACACGTGAAATTAGCCTTGAGGAGAAGCGGGTACATATACCTACTCCGATGGTTGAAGAACCATACTTTACGTTACCTGCTACCGATGTTGCACCAGCAGTACAGGACGCTGTGGTGACAACACCTGTTGCGAATTCTCCCATAGCGACAACGAATGAACAAGAGGAACCTGTCCATTAGGAGCCTATAGAACCAAATGTTGCTAATGAGGAAGAACAACAACACCCATAGTGGACCAAGTGTCAAGGCCCCTAGAAGGTCTCAAAGAACTAGAAGGTCAGCCATTCCAGATGATTATGAAATTTATGAAACTGAAGAATTTTATATGGAAGATGACCCTATAACTTTTTGAAGAAGTCATGAGAAACGAATTTCTCATCGAAGTGGCTTCAGGCCATGGAGAATGAGATGAAATCTATGAACACCAATAAGGTTTGAGTTCTAGAAAACATTCCTAAGGAGCTAAGAAAGTAGATCCAAATGGGTCTACAAGACGAAATAATGACTCCCAAGGGAATATTGAAAGACACAAAGCGCGACTTGTGGCTAAGGGTTTTACCCAAAGAGAAGGGATTGATTACAATGAAACTTTTTCCCCAGTTTCTTGTAAAGATTCTTTCAGAATTATTATGGCACTTGTGGCTCACTATATCTAGAATTACATCAGATGGATGTAAGACCGCATTCCTGAATGGGGATTTGGATGAAAATGTCTATAATGGCACAACCGAAAGGTTTTGTCGTAAATGGAAAAATAAAATATGGGATGTCGTCTGAAAAATCCATTTATGGTTTGAAACAAGCTTCAAGATAGTGGTACTTGAAGTTTGATAAAACTATAAAGGGTTTTGGGTTTAAAGAAAATGTCGAGGACAATTGTGTCTATGTGAAATTTAAGAATAAGAAATACATATTCCTGATCCTATATGTAGATGATATCTTACTTGCTAGTAGTGATGTCAATCTACTATTGGAGACAAAGAAATTCTTGTCCCTCGAACTTTGATATGAAAGATCTCGGTGAAGCTTCGTTTGTCCTTGGGAATTGAGATTCATCGAGATAAGAAGAAAAGGGGTATTGGGATTGTCGCAGAAGGCATACATAGAAAAAGTTTTGAAGAAATTTAGTATGCATGCGTGTAGTCCATCTCCTGCTCCGATTGTCAAGGGCGATAAATATGGGGAACATCAGTGTCCCAAGAACCAATATAAAATTGATCAAATGAAAGCGGTACCGTAAGCTTCGGCAATTGGAAGTTTGCCAATTATGCTCAAACGTGTACTCGCCCTGACATAGCTTTTGTTACCGGTTACTTGGCAGATATCAAAAGAATCCAGGAATTGAACATTGGAAATTAGTGAAGAAAGTCTTTGCGTTATTTGCAAGGTACGAAAGGTCCATTTTGAACATATGAAAAATCTGATTCCCTGCACATAGAGGGTATTCAGATTCCGTTATGCTGGAGATGAAAGAAAAATCCACATCGGGTATATCTTTACTCTTGCTAAAGGAGTGATATCATGGAAAAAGTTCGAAACAGACATGACTACATCCTCAACAATGTACGCCGATTTGTAGCTTGTTATGAGGCCTCGGGGCAGGTAAATTGGTTGAAGAAATTTGTACCCGGATTGAAAATAATTGAAAGTATAGAAAGACCGATGCGGTTGTTATTGTGAAACAACCCAGCGATAGAATATGCTCACAACAATAGGTCAAGTGGTGCTTGCCAAAAAATATGACATAAAGTACTATGTTGTGAAAGATAAATTCGAAATCATATCATAAATCTTGAGCATATACGAACAGAAAGATGCTAGCGGATCTGATCACAAAAGGCCTTCCACCCAGTGTGTTCAAGGACACATAGCTGGCATGGGTTTAAGGGAGAGCCTATGAATTCCCAAAACAATAAGAAGGGCCCAAAATGTTGAAAAGTTTATTTCCAAAATAGAAAGGTGTAGTGTTGTTAGTCTAATGACATGAATTGTTGTGACGATGAAGCATGCTCTATATACTGATCGTGATGGAATTGAAAAGAATTGGAATATTGAACTCGAATGAGAATTGAAGAATTAAAAGAATTGTGTGAGATCTAGGGGGAGAATGTTGGAATTAGATCTCCTCCCGTTAGGCCCAACGGACTAACGGGCCCTAGGTCTGTGCCCTGATCGGGGGCGCCCAACCTTGTGGTTGGTGGGCCCCCGTCGCACAAGCGCTATAAAGACTAGGTTGGGGGCGGGGCGCTAGCACGTCTCACGAGGTTCACCTGAGCCGCCCATTTCCCCACCAACATCTAAACCCCAATCCGATCTAGAGGGGCGCTGCCAGCGACGGGAAGTGCCCCCGACCCGGCGAGCACCCAGAGCACCTAGATGACGACAGAGGCGACCACCAACACGACTCCGACGCCCATAGCCGACGGCGGCTCCAACCTAACATCGCTGCCGCCACTGCAACTCATCCGGTTGATGGATCCGGTCTGTATTCCACCTCTCTCTCTCTGTCTACTCTTCTCTATGCATGAACCGCATAATATACCTACATGAACCCTACCGTATCCACTGGATCCGCTCCTGGATCCGCTCCTAGACGATCCTAGAAAATCTATCAGTGGAACCCATCACACGCCTTGCTCACCGTCGCCGTGTTGCTCACCGCCGGCGACGCAGGCCACTCCTCCTTCCAACTGCTCCTCGTTAGCAGTAACTGGCCCTCGCGCCCGGGGTCGCTGCGAACGCAGATCTACTCCAACAAGGACGACGGCATCTGGGGCCCCGTCACCGAGATCACCGACCTCCCACCAGAGCTGGAGCACAGTTTCGACAAGCCATCCAGAGGCGCATGCAGCAGCCATGTCCTCGGCGAAGCGCCGACGCGTCGGCACATGCGGGCTTACAGTTCGAAAAGCCATGCAGAGGCAGCAGCCATGTCCTCCGGCGAAACGGCGCCGACACGTCGTCACATGCCACGGGACGACTACGGGCGTCGATCGAGAGCCGCCGCACATCCCCGACGATATCCTCATCGAGATCTTCGCGCGCTCGGACGCCAAATCCATCGTCCGCGCCGCCGCGACCTGCAAGCCCATCCGCCGGGCCATCCTCAGCCCGGACTTCCGCCGCTGCCCACGCGGCCAGCACGCCCACGGGCGGCAGCGGCTGCTTCGACCCTGACCTCCTCCTCGGCGTTTCCTGCGTGTCCGACGATCGCGATACTTTCTTCCAGGAGCAACGGCTTCCCTTCACCTTCGAAACCGAATGCCTAGGCTACAAGGAGCCCATGGCCTCGCGCGGCTGTCTCGTCGTCCTTCACCAACACCCTCCCACCAACGCGGTGCCATCTCCGCCGAGCTGCGCGTCATCAACACCCTCACCGGCCGCGGGTCCCGCGTCGTCCGTTCCCCTGGCATCGCTGCTATGTACCCACGAGTCTTGCTCTCCGTCGGCGGCGACGCCGGCCGCTCGTTCCAGATCCTCGTCGCCGACACGGACCTGGTTACGAGGGTGTTCTCGTCGGAGCGCGGGAGACTGGGGCGACGTCGTCCACACCACCCTCCCGCCCAACTTCATCACCACCCTCCCGAACCGTCTCTCCCCCGCCGCTTGTCCTCGGAGACACCACCGTCCACTGGCTGTGCAAGGAACAGTACGTCGTCGCCCTGGACGTCACCACGGCGAGCGCCACGGTCATCGAGCTGCCACCCGGATGCTTCAGCCAGGTGGCGAGGTGCCCCAAACTCACGGACAAGGGGCTCCTGGCTTCCTCGCCCGACGGAAGGCTCAGCCCTGCTCGTCGCCAGGTCAGGTGCCATAAGCATGTGGTCGCTGTCGCCGGCGAAGGCGAGGTGGACCCTGCAGGTGGTGGTCCAGAGGCACGCCATTCCCAGGCAGTGTCCGGGGTGCGCCGTCCGGTTCTTGCGGTTCGGCGAGCGGAGCGGCGCCGTGATGCTGCAGGTGAAGGGAGTCGGGCTTGTCCAGATCGACCTGGGATCGGGGAAGACACGTGTCGTCAGCTACAAGTTCAAGGAAATTGGCGAGTACCCCCGCTCCGCACTGCAGCTGTGCTTGCATGAGACGGACCCACGCACTCTGTTTGAAAAGCGTAATCAGAACATGAAACATTTCTGATCATGAGCTTCTAGTTCTAGAGCTATCTGATTAAGAATATTAAACAGAGTGTCAGTTACATGATTGTTTGTGAAACTCATGGTAAACATTTGTGCAACTCTTTTTGAGAAAAAAAATTCAAACTATCGGTAAGACAACCCTTGTGCAATTGTATTAAAAGATGACCTTCTTACGTAAGTGACGATTATGACTGGGGTCACGCAGGTCGAGAAAAACCCCCGAACTCCTTTCACACGACCACAACTGGGGCCACACAGGTCGAGAAATAGTGCCCCCTTCCTCACCCATACACAACGACATCATAGCCCATGTGAGATGACCACGATGGGGGCCGGACCTTCGACCTGTTGTTTGGCCATGGGACGTGGGTTCTTCTAACCAACTAGATTAGAGGAATGTTGCACAGCTAAAATGTTTTATTGGTGCATAAAAAGAAAACAACTTGTTTCAACAGGGAAATTGGGAAAAACCTCCGGTGCTGGCAATTCAAATTCAAATACAAGTGTAAACCCAAGTCAATTCCCCTTAATGAAATACGGGTAAACAACCCGATCGAAAAAATGAAATACGGGGAAACAACCCGATCGAAAAAAATACCCAAGTCAATAAAAAATCAAGCAATGTACGCTCCGAACTGAATGAGATACCTGGTCATTAAATGAATCAAATGATTGAATAATGTTTTGTGAAAGAGAATAAAATAAAACAAGTTGAAACAAATTAGAAATAGTTCAAGCAAACGGAGCCGCGCGCAAGCTTATACTGTACTAGCTGTCTAGTTATATGGTAAAAGTTGTGGAACTGGACGAGTCACGGCACATTTGATCTGCGACTGTGTACTTCGATTCACTCCACGAAAACCGGGATTCACCGCAAGAACATACAAATAGTGGTAAAGTTACGCTAACCACAGAAATGCACATCCTAAACTAGTAGCGCCCTTCCTGCTTATTCCTCACTCGTGATTGGTTGCTTTTTTAGCTGCATGTTGCATTGTTGCATGCTATTTTAGATACGGGACCCACTCACTCAACTATGGTGTGAGTGGAAATGGATCTGTTATACTAAAGTAATATAAACTTACATGCAACAGTGGTCTTAGCTCAAATCTCGAGAATACATACATCGTTAAGATAAGCTCCATGGACGCTCATACTTACGAATTTTCGGTCTCCGCTAACCATCGCCATCACTAACACCGATCCAAAAAGTAGTTGAAAACATCTGGAAAAGAAAAGGGGAAGGCGGTGGGGTCGGGACGTGACGAATCCGCGCGGTGGCGTGGTGGAGACGGGAAGATACCGTCCCGAGCTCGTGGAGAAGACGCAAATCCATTTAGGCGAGCGTTCACTCGATTCCTCCGCAGTGAACGGTTATCCGAACGCTCGATTCCTCCGTAGTGAACCGTTATCCTACTCACGTAGACATAGTCACGTTTGGCTTGCCGGATGTCTAATTAGTTACTGTAACATATATGGCTAATTATTATTGTATAGGAATGTGGCTTGCACTTTCTCTTTTTATTTTCAACTACATTTTTTTACTTTATTCTTTTTTTTTTATTTATGTTTTATGTGTTTTTGAAGTATTTTTTTGTTTTTATATGTTTTATTATCCTTCTTTTTTTTTGGCAATGTTGGTAACTTATACGGAATAATTTATGTATATAAGTTGTATAGAATAAATTATATACATAAATTGTGTTTTATAACTTGCATGTAAGTTGTGTTTCATAACTTTTATATTTCTTAAGTTTTTGTATAAATTATAAGTTATATAGTATAAGTTATATGTTGTAAGTATATGGTACAAGTTATAAATTAATTCATTCATTTATGCAAGTTTCGGAATAAGTTATAAACCAGTTCGATCCTTCCTGTTTAATAACTTTTGTGTTTTCGAATTTTGACATAAGTTATAAATTAATATAATATAAGTTATACCTTAAATAAGTTAATAGTTCTAAGTTATAACACCTAAGTTGTTATTAAAATATATTTTTTTAAACATATACAAGTGAGATCTAATTTTGTTCGCTTGTAGAATACATAGGTGCATACGGTATTGAGAATGAATACACCGTTTAGTTGTTATAACATTTTAAATTAAATGCTTGCTTTCAAGCACGTGACGTCACAGCAATTTAAAAAACGGTAGGATGCGCCCGGGGTAATTCGCTACGTGCATTACCGAATAGGGAAAGGGGTGAGATTTTTTTCTAAAAGAGGAAATTACTTTATGTCTAAAAATTGTTCGCTAGTTTGGAGTTGGATGATGTTCCCGATTTAGTGGCGTCCTGGAGAAGAGCCGATTGGAGGCCGAGGCGGCAGCCTTGACCTTCCGGCCCGGAGGCCCCCGACCCTCACTCCTCGCCCTCGCGCGCACGTGAGGTTTTGGTTCCGGACTCCGGAGTCTGTGGGGACTGGGAGGGAGCGGGTCCGATGGTGGGCCGGCGGTGCGGTGGCCCACTTGGCCCTTCTGGCCTTCTGTATGCTTTTTTGTTTGGGACTAGCGGAAGCGCGTGCGCGTCGCAAGCCAGACACCCAACGGTTGGGCCTCCCGAGTTTTAGGACCGGGATGCATGATTTTTCTTTTCTATATTAAGATTAAGAAAAACCGCAACTTGCAACCAAAGAGCTATGGTCTAGTGTAAAAGTAGTTCAATGGACGCTACCACCTGAGTATCCTCGTGTTGTAATTTTTTTCTAGAAAAAGTAGATATACACGTGAACGTTCGGCAACAATTGGAAACTATAGAGTCTTCTAATCTCTTCTTTGCGTGTATGTACATATAGAGTATGGGTTGTGTGTTTTCAAATTTTACTCGATAAAAAAAGAACTTTAACTATTTCTAGCTCTATAGGTATGGTTTTAGACATACTTGTGTAGGACTTTATAGAAATAACGCGTCCACATGGCTATTGAGAATTTGAGATGGAGAGATTCTATCAGTTTTGTAAAGTTGAATAATTTGCATTGTTAATTGTAGTATTATATTATCTTCTAAGTTCTAAGTGCATTGGTACAAATACCCCATTTAGTAATTTGGTGGGGATCCATGTATTAACATGAATCATTGTGGAAATGAGATACAATCTATGGTGAAGATTAGTTTTGTTAAGAGATATAGGTATAGATGAAATTTAATATTTGAGTTTACTAATTTGGTGAGATCTTTGTAATGACGTGATCACTATAAAGGATGAGACAGAATCGATAGAGAGGATTAGCTTTATAAAAAAATATAAAAGACCACATACGGACACTACTTTTAACCAGTATCCTCATATACTTTTTTTACTCCTCTACCCACATGGCCACATTGCTCTATTTCCTTATGGTACAATCACGTCGTGGCGACCACTATCCAACTCATTTCATCGGGATGAACTGACAAGGCCTCATGTCGGCCGGAGGCTCTGAGCTGCTTAACTAATTTGATATCACCACTTAATAAAATTTACACACGTGAGTGTCCTACACGTGCTGCACTTAATCGTGTGCGTTTTTCAGCTGAACACGTGCAAATGCAACTGGGAAAAGAAGCAAACTCTATAGGGTAAAATCCATTTTTTAACCTACAACTTGCACGTACGGCACACCAATTTCAATCGTATACTAAAAAATAGGTAATAAACATCCTCCAATTTTTGAAAACGCAAAAAATTAATCATAAAGTTAGTTTCAAAATAATTATCTATTTTAGGACAATAAAAAATTAATTTAATATCTAAAAACTCATACCTAATTTATTTAAATCAAATAAATACAAAAGTAGCATCATATATTTTTCTAAAAATGGTGTCTATTGGTATGGATCGATTAGATTTATGTGGGAGTTATCTACTTCTGTTTCTATGTTTTATTGCTTATATTGAGACAGTAAGAACATACTCAAATAAATTCAAATAACTTAAAATAGAGCTTTAGTATAGAAAAAATAGAAAAAAATTGGTACTTGTTGTTCACATTTTTTAAATTTAAGATAAAATACTTATGCATTTTTATATAATAGACTAACTTCTGTTATTTAGAAAAATAAATCGGAAACCAAATATAGCAACCAGCTATAGTACCAAATATGTTCGTTTTCAATAGTTTTGTAATTATAAGGGTTGAAAAGTAGACCAACATGCATGAAAGTTTAAAAATGGGCATTAGCTAATTCTAGTGCTCTCACAGGAACAAGGCACAATAATTGCAACAAAAAATATTGTATTGTTGCGTGCAGATGATATATAGTGGCTAGCATTGACATTGATGGTTATTGAAATGTAAACCCTCTAGAATGTCGTATGCCCACATTATCAGTCCATCGCACATGGGTACCAATGATCATCGTTAAAAAAAAGTCTATATCCAGATGTCATGGTCATGCCATGTGCTGCATGATTCGATGTTCTTTACGGAAGAGGAAAGCGTGGACCATGTATTATTGATGAAAATGCAATTTCCGTCGGACGAGGGACCACATGCCAGTGCCAAAATAAGTTACGAGCACAACTCGAGGGTGGGCCGACCCCGGCGGCCATGGACTGTCGGCCGCCCTTCCCGCACCGCAGTCTGCGGTTTGGCTTTGGCCTGGCCGTCCGGTCCCTGTCAACCATATCAACCGAATATCCAATTCAAAGGGCGGGGAGCGTACCTGTGTCACCACCGTCCTGTGTCCGCCGCCCGTCCACCGTTTCCCGTCTCCAGCCCACGGGTACAGGCAAGCAAACGAGCGGCGAGGCGGCTAGCCGCAATACAAAATCCAGAGGAATTCGCAGGAGGCGAAAAGCAGATCCGTCTCCCCGACCAGCGATCGCCCCTTATTGGTAGGTGTTTATTCCGTCCCCCAATCCCCCTCGCCCCCGTCAATTTTTTTTCTCTCTCTCTCGGTTTGGTCGCTTCGATCCGCAGTCTGCTGGTACCATAGGTCGACCCGGTGGTTGGTTGGTTGGGTTTGTGTTACGGAAGAAATTGTGTACGATCGTTAGCGATTCCGTTGTTTCCGCGGCTGTTGATTTGGTGTGTCGCCTCTTCGTTGTCGCAGAGACTTGTAGCGGAAGCCATGGCGTCGCCGGCGCTAATCTGCGACACGGAGCAGTGGAAAGCCCTCCAGGTGCGTGAACCCGTCGTCGCCGATCGCATTGCGGCGAGTCCTATATGGTCTGATTAGCTCACTGTTTTGTTTCCGCTTTCACCTGTGCGGATGCAGGCGCACGTCGGCGCGATTCAGAAGACGCACCTGCGGGACCTGATGGCCGACGCCGACAGATGCAAGGCAATGACGGCGTAGGGACTCACGCCTGTGCTCGTGGAATTTCGTTTCGTTTCCCGCGTGTGTGTGGATTCTGTTTGTTTGCTTACCTGAACAGTGTTTGGTTGCAGTGAGTATGAAGGGATCTTTCTGGATTACTCCAGGCAGCAGACCACTGGTGAAACCATCGAGAAGCTGCTTAAATTGGCTGAGGTGACGCCTCTGTCGCCTTTTTCATTTTGGATGTGGGGATTGCACTTTCCTGTGGTAATTTGGGATCTGTTCGGTTTGTTATAGGTTGCGAAGCTCAAGGAGAAGATTGACAAGATGTTTAAAGGTGAAAAGGTATATGTGATGATCTGAAACTGCTATTCAGTTGTTACCTCACACACTGTCATTCAGTATACATTTCTATGTAAAGCGTGCCAGCCATGGAACATTAGGTACTTTTTTTATAAAAAAAAATTGTTAGTTAGCTTGGATATAGTTACTTTATAAATCTTGCTATTTTCCCCCTAATGCATGATTTTGCACAAAAGTTCCTAACATTTTTTATTTGTCCAGTTAATTTACTCTAATAAATTTGTAACATAAGTTCGGTTTCTGTCAGATAAATAGCACGGAGAACAGATCAGTGCTTCATGTAGCTCTGAGGGCTCCAAGAGATGCAATCATAAACAGTGATGGGTTAATGTGGTCCCTGAGGTTTGGAGTGTTAAAGATAAAATTAAGCAATTTTCGGACACTTTCAGAAATGGATCATGGGTAAACTTTCAGTCAATTTTGAACTAATTAATTAAACTAAACGTGGCACAAACTTCAAGATTGACTGCTGTAACTGCTTGGACTGCAGGTTGGAGCAACTGGAAAACCATTGACGAATGTTGTATCAGTTGGAATAGGTGGTAGCTTTCTTGGCCCTTTATTTGTGCATGCTGCGCTCCAGACTGGTAAACTATTGAGCTCTTCAATCCTAGGCTCTAGAAACTTCTATGTGTTTTAAACTGACATGCCTAGAAAATATTGCTGATCTTCAGATCCAGAAGCAGCAGAATGTGCGAAAGGCCGGCAACTGAGATTGTAAGTGTGTATTTTGAAGCAAGCTCATTATCATGTTTTAACTGAGCATGGATCTTTTGAATATTTGTAACTTCTCTTGTATTGACCATTGAGCATTAGTTTGATGAAAGTTGAATGGTTACTTATCACCTGACTGCCTGTTGTACACATGTACCTGACATGTTGACACCTATGCTTCCATGGATTTCACAATTGCATTGATGTTAATAAACTAGACTGAGTCTTAATTTCAGACGTCATTAATATCTCCTATAATTCTTAGGCCGTGGCTAGGCCGTGTGCACGCCTGCCCGACTTAGCACCATCGTCATCAACTCCGGCGCTTCCGCCGCCGCCGCCGCCGCCGCCGCCTTGTCCATGGCGCCCCTGGCCCGACCTGGCCCGACCGCCATTCACCGCCGCCAGGGCCCTTAAACCGCCCACCGGCATCCCCACTCCTTGGCCGGCCTTCCTCCGTAAACCTCATTTCCTTCTAAGCCCACTGGAATTTGAGAAGAAGGGAGAGCTCGCCGGAACCCTAACGCGGAGGAGGATGAGAAGAAGACCTACCTCGCCGGATCCGCTGATAGACAATAGCCTAACAGGCTTAGATTACTTGATGAAGAGATTACAGAGGTGTTACATATAAATAGATTGGAGGAGGGTGGCCCAAGGGGCCAGCTGGGTATTAGCTCGGCACAGCTAGCTAGGGGATTAAATAGCTAGGAGATTACACAAGTAACTAGGGGATTACAGTAAATAGCAATTAATTCTAACATCCGGCATGGCTGGCGCGGGGAAGCGATGGGGAGCAGGCGCGGGGAAGCGATGGGGAGCAGGCACGGGGATGCGGTGGGGCGCGGGCTCGTCGGAAGGAGGTCGTGCGGGGCCCGCGGGCACAAGAGAGAGGGTGGGAGACGGAGGTGGAAGACAGTAGAGGGTGCAGCGCGGACTCGTGAATGAGTGGCCGTGCGGTCTCCTTAGAAAACGGCCGTGCGGAAAGAGTCTCACTTGTGCTGAAAACTTCTATATATTTGGAATTTCTTTATATAGTTGAATAAACATAGGTCCTAGCATCTATGCATTATGTTGTTTTACTGTGTTGTGTCTATGTTTAGTACCATATACATACATGCAATCTTTATGGTATTCATTCAGTAATTCATGTTCCATTTTGTATCAGCCTTGCAAATGTTGATCCAGTTGATGTTGCACGGAGCATTAAAGATTTGGATCCAGAAACCACTCTAGGTAATCACCTACCCTCACTTCAACATAGATTCTTTTTATGTGACTGATGAATATCTGGTGAAGATTTTTATATTTCTCGTCTAACAACTTGCAGTGGTGGTTGTATCAAAGACATTCACAACAGCTGAAACAATGTTAAACGCTCGAACTCTTAAGGAGTGGATCGTTTCTTCTCTTGGGTTAGTTTAGTACCTGAAAATCTTTTTTCATCCATTATCTCAACTTACCGTGACTTTGATTTATAAAAATTGTTCCTCAGGCCGCAGGCTGTTGCAAAACATATGATTGCTGTCAGTACTAATCTCAAGGTAAATCCTGGACCTTCTATTTTCCACCAAAAGTTTACTGAACCTCGTATGTGTGAAGATGGGTCATATTTACATTTGAGTTGAGATGTATGGAATATCACATTATCTAATCTATTAGAATACTTCAAATTTCATATTATTCCTCAATTTTTTTTTATTCTGACATGATCAATTTCCTACTGTGCCATTTCTTTTTACAAAGCTTGTGAAGGAGTTTGGAATTGACCCAAACAATGCTTTTGCCTTCTGGGACTGGGTTGGTGGCCGTTATAGTGGTGAGTTATATTTTTGCATATAAAAATTACTGGCATAGCTTTTTTTTTTTTGGGAATAAAATTACTGGCATAGCTAGTGTTCTATTTCATAACCATAGTTCAATTATGCAGTTTGCAGTGCTGTTGGCGTTCTGCCATTATCTCTTCAGTATGGCTTTCCAATTGTCCAAAAGTATGCTCTCTGAACTTTTTTAGTTATTGCATCCTACTTCCATAAATGCTAGTATGATGTCACTCAATTTGAATTGGTAATCTTTTATGTTTTTGAGATAAGAACATGGATCATAAATGTGAAATATACTAAATGTTGCAAATTAAAATAGGATGAATGGACATTTGTGACAAGCAAATACGTTAGTAGTTTGGGAAATGTACTTTAGAAAGGATCTTGCTCTTGATTCCTCAAAACAAAGGAACATGCTCTTTCTGTACATTTTGTGATGGTAGATGAGGATCCAATCTCATTTTGTTGGCAAAATGTTCAATATGTTGATGTAAGCGCAGTATTGTTTCAGGATGTGGGAAGTAGGGCTGTTTGGATGGTCTGGTGTCAGATTTATTTTTTGTGTTTATAACAAGTAAGCCCTCGAATCAAACCATTCGAAAGGTGTGCTTTGGACAGTTGATACTTAAATTTGAACCTCAAAGGGACCATTTCTTCTTTAAATGCATTGGTGTTTTTAGGATAATTTAAGAACCTCAAACAGGGCCTGGATCACACAAAGTCTAATAAATATGTCTTGTTGAAGTATTAATGATAATGTTGGAAGCCAGAATCGAAGATCATTTTCAGAGTAAGATCAATGATCACCAGTACTCTCTTGACATTTCCTTTTTACCTTTTGAAGATTTTTGGAGGGAGCTTCCAGCATCGACAACCACTTCTACTCATCTTCATTTGAGAAAAATATACCTGTAAGTGTGTTTCATACAGTATAGTTAACGATTTTAGGTACTCAGAAAAATCAGTGTCACATGTTCTATCATTTATGGGCAGGTACTCCTTGGTTTGCTGAGTGTGTGGAATGTTTCATTTCTTAGCTATCCAGCTAGAGTAAGCAACTATTCCTTTTCTGTGTTATTTGCAGTTACAGATTAGTTGTTATTTTGCGTCCTGAGTAATTACTTTTTTATCTATTGATGGATATGTGTTCTAGGCAATATTGCCATATTCCCAGGCGCTTGAGAAATTGGCACCACATATACAACAGGTGCTTTACTATCTTTTGTTTTAATACCATCTGGACATTATCTTTGGGTTACTTTTTGGCCGTGACATGCTGACATATGATTATTATATATTATATAAAGCTTAGCATGGAGAGTAACGGGAAGGGTGTTTCCATTGATGGTGTCCAACTCCCATTCGAAACGGGTGAAATTGATTTTGGTGAACCTGGAACTAATGGCCAGCACAGCTTCTATCAATTAATCCATCAGGTAATATTACTCCCATATATGTGGCAATGTTATCAAGTTGTTGCAGTTTTTAGTTCACTAGTTTGTACTGCTTGATCTACATTACGATAGAGAATCTCCCTTCTATGTTTAGATGAATTGGCTAGTGGGGTGGATGTCACCTATTAAAATGTTAGGGTGGATGCCTCTCACCCTAGTCGAGATTTTTTTTGGACTGCCTTATGAATTGTGATGTGCCAGACAGTCTACTTATATCATGTATGAGAATATGCCATAGGGAAATTTTACTTCAATCTCAGAACTGTTGAAATGAACTGTCAGTTAGATCTTGATGACATTCAACGATAACCTTCCTGTCCTGACTTGTCATATGCTTGACCTATTCTGTTATTATCCTGTGTATATTGATATTTTTGTAGCTTCTGCTTGCTTGCATTTTACATGTGTCCATGCTAGGATTCTTGATTACTTTTAAGTTAGCCAGTATGCTTTTTCAACCTGTTTTTCTGTCTTGTTGAATAAATGATAATTTCTCAGAGTAATGTTGAAGTCGGCTGAATTTGTTCAGGCTATGTGAAACAAATTTGAGGATAGGTCTTTCCATCAATTGCCAATATGTATATTTATTGACTATATGATGTGTTGAAACATATAGGGAAGGGTCATCCCTTGCGATTTTATTGGTGTTGTTAAAAGTCAGCAGCCTGTTTACTTGAAAGGTATTTCCCTGGTACATCTGTAACTTTCGATGCTTTTGTTGGCATTGTAATAATGTTACTCTACAAATGCCTTTTAAAATGCTTACATTATATATGCATCTTTTATAGGGGAAACTGTGAGTAATCATGATGAGCTTATGTCCAATTTCTTTGCCCAGCCTGATGCACTTGCTTATGGAAAGGTATATAGGGAATGGCTACGACAAAAGTTTTGTGCATACACGTGTTTCACAGAGTTTCTTGCTTTCCTTACCGAAACTGACTGCTGCTTTTCAGACTCCTGAACAATTGCACAGTGAGAAAGTGCCGGAAAATCTTATCCCTCACAAGGTGATGACAGCTCACTTAATAATATTGAAATTAAACTGATGCATAAGCATTACATTTAGAGATTATATATGTATGTTTTCTGATTGATCCCTCTTGACTATCTTTTTTAACAGACTTTTAAGGGCAACCGGCCATCACTTAGTTTACTTCTGCCTACACTATCCGCGTATGAGGTTGGACAGGTTAGTCACAAGGACATTATCAATACATCATTTAAGCAAGTCATTCAGTCCTCAATAGGATTTTCTGCTCATTTTGGGAACTAACAATGCCTATATTCTTCAGCTTTTATCCATCTATGAGCACCGGATTGCAGTCCAGGGTTTCATATGGGGAATTAACTCGTTTGACCAGTGGGGAGTGGAGCTAGGGAAGGTATGTGCATGATGTTCATCTTTCTCCCATATTTTCCTTTCATTCAAAAAGGGGTGGGAAGTAACTGCGACTGCGACATAATTTTCTTCCTATGCTCACATTTGAACGTTGTTTCTTGAGTCCTGATTTTAATTATTTTATTTATCTCTGGAATTTGATGTTTCAGTCGCTCGCTTCTCAAGTGAGGAAACAGCTGCATGGATCCCGAGTGGAAGGAAAGCCTGTTGAGGGTTTTAACCACAGTACTTCAAGTTTGCTTGCACGATATCTTGCTGTACGCTCCTCCCACTATGGTCATTTTATAATAAAATCCGTTAAACTCTTAACATGATCATATCTCAAGTAAAATTGTGAGTTTAAACTCCGTTTCCTTTTTGTAGGTTAAGCCACCCACCCCATATGATACTACCGTGCTACCGAAGGTGTAATATCTCAGACGTTTGACATGCTAATTGCTGAGTTCTGACTTGGCAAGGTTGAGCATAAGTCTTCCTTCCTTTTGGGAGTTGTTACAGCCAGTTTGGCAGTGCTGTATTTTTAGGTTTTGTGTACTTTTAGAAGAAAAGAAACAAGTTTTTGGGTGCTCTACCACAGCTCTACCACATACCCGTGGAATAAAACGCATGTAAACTCAACTGCAATTATAATACCCTAACCGTGGCTTTTGCCTATAGTTGGATAATGATGTCGCTGCCGTGATTTATGTTCTTGGTGACCCCAGTACCAACCTCGGTTCTTTCTCTGTAGTATGCAGTTCGCATCGTGTACCACTGATCCACTGTCCTTTTCGATCTTTTAGTTGTGTGGATTCTTGCGTGCTCTGGTCTGCTTTGCAATACACAAGCCATATTTACTGATCATGCATAACATGTTTTTCCTATCGTGATGATTGTTTTTCTATAGGTATAAGAGAGCCGGATTCAAATCACTATGCAAATTGTTGTTAAAATTCTATATATTTGATGCTGAAATTATATATAAATTGCTACTAAATTTTTATCTTGTTTGTTGATTACTGTAAATTTAGGTATATCGAGTAATGCCTGAAATTACGAGTAATGTTTTTTCGGGCTAATATCGATAATAGTTTTTATTATCTAAATTTTGAATTATCCGAATTACCCAAAAAAAAAGGGGCAACTCAGACGTCAAGGCTTTTAGGCTTTTAGCTGCAGGCGGATGAACTACTGGCTTCTCCGCCTTCGAGTTCCAGGTAATCATACGAATTGTTCGTAATCAATGCGAATGAATCTTAGTAGAATGGGCCAAACCGAACCGTGACCTGAATTAGGATGGGCCAAAGTGGTTTGGGCCGGCACAGTGGCGCTAGGCATCCGAGCCGACACGGCAAGAAACTCAGACGGCCGGTTAACAAAAAACTACCATCTCCAGTCCACCGGCATCGGCCGTCCTCTCAAATCAAATCAAATTGATTGAATTGGGAAGCGCCGGGCGGCGGCGGCCAGCAGTCGGTTCTCGTCCCCAAACGCCAAACCCCAAACGCCGCGGCGATAGCAAGTTGGTAACCATGACCACGCCTCCGCCGCCGCCGCCGCCGCCGAAACGCCTGTGCGACGGATCGCTGTCGCTGCTGGATCTGCCCGAGGAGCTCATCCCTGAGATACTCCTCCGCCTCCCGCCGCACGACCCTAAGCGCCTCGTTCGCTGCTCGGCCGTCTGCAAGCGCTGGCGCCACCTCCTCACCGACCCCGACTTCATTGGCCGCTACCGCGCGTTCCACGGGGTGCCTCCCATGCTGGGCCTCCTCTTCCACCTAGAACTCCCCGACGCGTGTTTCCAAACGCGGTTCGTCCGCACCACCTCCTTCCGCCCTCGCGCCCTCAACCTCGACGGCTGCTTCGTGCGCGACGCTCGCCACGGCCGCATCCTCTTCAGCAACCCCACCTACGAGGAGAATGACCATGACCTCTTCGTATGGAGCCCCGTCACGGATGAGCTTTGGGGACTGGAAATGCCGCCGGAACCGATCGACGACTACTGTCTTTGGAGCGTGGCGGTGCTCTGCGCTGCGGCCGCGCGCGAAGGGGGCTGCGACTGCAACCACCTCAACTGCCACGGCGGGCCCTTCCTCGTCGTATTCGTGTACACCGACGATGATGATGGGATGACGTACGCTCTCGTCTACTCCTCGGAGACCGGAGACTGGAGCGACGACGCGGCCTACTCTAAACACCCCAATGACGTCAGCGCGGCCATGGACACGATGGATCCCATCGCGCTTGTGGGCAATAGAATCTACTTCCCCGCTGCAGGCAGCAAGACCATCGTGGAGTACGACTTGGGTCGCCGGAAACTCGCATTTGTCGACCCGCCGTTGGCGCACCAAGGTCACGGCATCCTCATGCCGGCAATGGGCGGTGGTCTGGGATTCGCCAGCGTGCGGGGGTCCTGCCTCTACCTGTGGTCGAGAGAGACAGGTTCTGAATCTGACAGAACTGCGGCGGCATGGACGCAGAGCAGGGTCTTGGAACTCAAAACACTGCCCGGTTGCGTGACTCGTGTCCCCTTGGACTTGGACTTGGATGAGCAATCAACAGCTGCGGTCGACGTCACGGAGATCTTGAAGGAGCCAATGGCGGCGGTTCGTTACAAGATCTTGAATGGACTAACTGCGGTTGGCTTCGCGGAGGGCCTCTTCGTCATCTTCATCAGCACAAGTGCTGGTATCTTCGCGATTAACCTGGAGTCAGGCCGAGTTAAGAAGATGTCAAACAGAATTCGCGACGTTGTCATTCCTTACATGAGCTTCTATACTCCTGGTAATTTCTAGTAGCCCTGTACAGCATTCTTGCTTGCTTAGTTGTGATTTTCAGCAATTTAATTTGTTATAAAAAAAAATTGTGGATGACTGTGGATACTCAAGAGAATCTAGGTTATGAATGAGAATGCTATCAAATCTAATATGATCTAAGTCAGTCTCTAGCTTATATAGTACTTGAAATTAACTGGCTAGATCATACTGTTAATCCAAATTTTCCTGTACAGCTGTACTCTTCTATATATTGCCAATCCAAAGCACACGCCACTGAAAAAACCCAATCACATTAATTTTTGAAATATCACGAAGTACTCGGCTTGTTGAAATCTGAGCTATGGCATGGTTATGAGTTTATCAATTGTGTCTTTTCAGATCATGCCATGGACTGACCACCAGTACCATGATGAGAACACTGGGATCCATCCATTCCATGATGATGAACCTTCTCTTGGTGCATTCCCTTATGGCAGTCAGACATGATGCTTTAAGTACGTGCTTTGGTTAGTCAAGTATAAGCGAGAAAAGAGTTAGTGACTTACCAAAAAATAAAGAAAAGAATTAGTGGCCGTGGTCAATTAGGTGTCTCCGTTCCTGTTGAATTCTTAGGATTCTGGACTGAAATCTGTGTCAGGTTAACATTCCGGTTTTTTAATTCTTTGCATATGCTTGGTAAGGGAATCTGTGGAACTGATAGATGAATCCACTTTTTTTCCAGCAGTGAACATCTGCCGTTTGCTGTATATTCGTGAATGCGAATGTATCCAACGTGACTTGATAAATGATGTTTCCTGAGCACAAAATTTGTATCTTCATTGGTCAAGTTGTCATTATCAAACACACATGCATGTGCAGCTTCCCTTCCTAAAACTTATATATACCCACCATGCATACATCACATCTATACTATAATGGGAAGCCGGATCTCACCTCTTGACTCCCTAGCAGCCTCCCAATCCCACCTATCCCACTCGCGTAACCCCCGGAGTAACCCCGCTCCCGCTGGCGTAACAGGCCGCCGCGTGATCGTGGGACGCCGTAACCTCCCAATAGCGTAACAGCCTCCCAATCCCACGATCCCGCTGCCCCCGTGAACCACGCCGACACGTTGTGCGTCTACCCCGTGCACCACGCCGCCGCCGTTCCCACCCTCACGCACCTCTCCCTCACCTGGCGACCCACGGCCGCCGCCGCTCCCTCTCCCTGCTGCCGGAACCACCGCACAGGACACTCACGACGCGCATCAAGGTCGCCGCATCCATCGCGACATCAGCTTGGCGCATGTGCCGCCGCAGACGCGCGGATCAGGGCGTCGTCGCACATCAGGGTGCCGCTCCCGCGGCAACCGCGCATGAAGACTGCCGCCGCCGTGGCCAAGCTGCCGGTCGTCGGGGCTTCAGCTCGTCGCCGGGCTTCAGCTTGCCCCGGATTGAGTGCGCTGCTGCTGCGATGAAGCTCCTCGCGGGGGCGGCCTTCCTGGGCACCGGCCAGGGGCACTCGACGGAGCAGCGTGCAGCTATGGCCGCGCGCGTGCGCCGGCGAGAGGCCTGAGTCGGCACCGGCGTCACCGCCCTCAGTCTCCCCGGCGGCTGCTCGACTGCGTGAAACGCGGAGGGAGAAGAAGGAAATAAAGCTAGGGTTTCAGGATTTTGCCTTTTGATCATGTCGCAGACACCCACAGCCGTCCGATGGCCATCGATGGCTAGGACAGCAGGCCGTTAGCTAGGCCTGAGGGAGCACGAGTGGAAAATGAATTTGCGCAACGGTCGGAGAGGGTCAAGTCGGTGGATTTGCATCCCACGGAGCCATGGTAGGTTCCCATTCTTTTTTTGGATCGTACTGAATTTTCAGTCATTTCGTCTGCTTGTGCTTACGGTTTTGGTGTGCTTGTTCTTATAGATGATTATAGGTGGTTTGCATTGTGCAGGATCCTGCCAAGCCTGGGAGTGTCTGCATCTGGTGGGATTATCAGGCACAAGTAAGGGACCGAACGGGTTTTCATAAACGCCACGTGCATGAAGTTGTAGCAATGCTAGCAAATAAGATATGAACCAAGCATCTATAACCAAGCATCTATAACCAAGCATCTGGAATTTAAGCTTCACTTTAATAGTAATCATGTATTTTTTGGATGAGTAGATATGACTTCTAGCAACCATGTGTTTAAGCATCATATATCTGATTGTGATATACAATACTCCTTATGTCCTTTTTTAAGTGTCTCCTAGATTTTCTTAAAAAAGGAATGAAGTGAGTACATGTATAAAACTGTTGCTTAGTGCACACAAATCTTGCTGTCAATGAAACTGAAGAAATGCCATGAAGCAGCAGTATGCAAGCTATGAAAATGAACCCAAAAGGATCCTAGAGCAAGCATTTTTGGCTATGTCTCTGATTTTCCTTATCAAATAAATAGGACTGATGTTTCAGGTTTTTAGCAAGAGAGCTCAATGCTAAATCTATTTGGTAGCTTTACCTCAAGGTTTCGAGGATTCAGAGAAATGCATCGAACTGAATCCTACTTTTCAGAAGGGTTATGTGCGCAAACCTGAAATTCAGTTCCTAATAGAATAGTATGAAAATGCTATAGCAATTGCACCTTGAGGTACAAGGTGTTTATCTGTAATTAATCTTAAGAACTACATTAGCACTTAAAAACTGTGAACATGCTATATGGGGATTGCGAAACATAGTCAATGAACAGCTAATTGATTATGAGACAAGGAATATTGCGGTTTCAGGCCCCCTATATTTATTTGTGGTTTCATACTCTGTCTAGATTTCTTCACTACGCTGTGACTCCATATGTTATTAGTTGTATGATTTTTTTTCTCTAGATGTCAACGTAGCGTTAGCACGAGTAATATACTAGTATATATATGTATATTACCTAGCCAGTGGAATTATAGCAAGCAATCACATAACACAATTGACATGCGATTTATAGGGGGGGCAAAAAAAACTTTGGACCAGCTGATCCAATCCAAACTTTCCACCTTCACCACAAGTCTGCATCGGCGCTAAATTAAGACACATCGTTCACCACAAGCTTGTTCTTCATTGTTGTCCTTCTGCATCGGCGTCAAGTCTTTGCTTAAGCTTCCCCGCAACGTGGTTTATCGCTTCAAAACCTCTTACTTGCTCTTCATGCTTGCAACCGGTTTATCAAGCCAGTCTTGTTTTGATCTTCTCCACAGTCACATAACTCCATATCATATCTAATACGCAACGAACTCTTTCATCGTATTTGCATCTGTAGAATAATTTCATGTGTATCTCCTAAAAATAGGTATTACAAAAAGGACCTTGCAACTATGATGGTTAAAAAATGGGAGATTCTGTGCCAGGAGAAGAAGCTGTCTTGCAAGCGAAAGTTACACAAATCAATGAAGCTGCTGCTCAAGTACGTGTTCTGGCTTCAGAGTTCAGAGCTAGAAACAAGTGCTGAGCAGGCGTGAAAAAGTCGCTGTTGTTTAGTTCCCCCAAATTTTCATCACATCTCCATCACATCGAATTCCTATTCCCCGTCACATCAAAATACCGACACATATATGGAGTACTAAATATAGATAAAATAAAAAATTAATTACACAGTTTTGTTGTACTTTGCGAGACGAACATTTTAAACCTAATTGATCAATGTTTGGACAATTATTACTAAATAAAAATAAAATTGATACAGTGTGACGTGACAAGTGCTACATGATTTTTTTCACCCCATTTCCTTGATCTAAACACACAGCCTATATCAACATCCGAGGATTTGAAGATGATCTGAAAGGCGGCAGTTTTTACACAGCTATTAGCGGTTTTAGTTTATTTTCTTGCTGTCAGCACTCAGTTAATGGGTTCCTTTTTTTTTTTGGCTCTGAGACTTTGACGAAATATGTTGTATCGTGAATCTGCTGTGTTGTAAACGCTATGCTCAGGCTGTTCGGTGATGGTTTCTGACCGATAAGTTCAAGCAAATAGTGACTGTTTTTTTTTTGAAATGTTTAAATCTATAGAGTTATAAAAAAAATTCTACGTGTGGTTGATGTCGATATGTACAAGTACAGCAGCTCGGCTGCGTCAGGCAACAGCCGGGACAGGCAGCTCAGGAGAGAGGACGGTCGCGCAATCAATAACGGCGCGGTGAGCATGAATTGCAACGGTCCAGCACGGCAGGCGTACACGGCCGGCGTAGTAGCAACTCACAGCTGCTGCTGCTACCGGTGCGGCGGCTGACCCTTCGCCGCACTCAAATCGTCGCAGAAAGACCCCTCGCTGGCGATCGTAGAAGGACTGCCGAACTCGATGGGCGCCTGCCTGATCCGCTCCATGTCGGGCGTGTACGGCCCGGGAGCCTTGGCCTTGTACGAGGCTTAGGCCGCGACCGCCGTGCCGAGCGCCATGCTCTGCCCGGGCCGCACCCCCTCGTTGAGGTCCTCCAGCGAGATGTCCCCCGCCAGCGCCCTCACGATCTGCACCCACCCAAAACTTCATTGCCGGTGTGGTGGAAAGCAAACAAGGGGTGTGCATTTGCCGAGTACCTGGCTCATCTTGGGGCGCTTCTTGGCCGAGTAGCGCACGGCGGCAGCGGCGCTAGCGACCAGGCGCGCCATCTCCACGGGGTCATAGTTGCCCCGCATCCTCGGGTCCGCGACGCCGCCGTAGTCGCCGTCGGCCAGCGCGCGCGACAGCGCCGGCCTCGCCCAGTCGACGAGGCTGCCGGAAGTTGCTGTCCAGGAGAATGTTGGCCGACTTGATGTCCCGGTGAATGATCCGAGGATGGCCTTCAATATATGTTCAAGGCCAAATAACATGGCATGCATGGCAAATGTAAGCTTCAGTCAGACGTGTGGCATGGTCGCATCACAAACCAAGCTGCATGCTGGATGGCGATTCGGACGGTGGTTTGCTCACAGTCTTCGTGCAGGTAGGCGAGGCCGCCCTTGGCTGATCCGAGCGCGATGCGCAGCCGCGTCGACCACTCCATCACCGGCTGCCCTTGACCGTGGAGGTGGAAGTGGAGGGTGTTGTTGGGCACGAACTGGTACACGAGCAGGCGGCTTGCGCCGGCGATGCAGTGGCCGACGAGGGAGACGAGGTGGCGGTGGTGCACCCGGCTGATGATGTCCACCTCGGCCTGGAACTCGCGCTCCCCCTGCCCGCTGTCGGACTTGAGCCGCTTCACGGCCACCACTCTGCCGCCGGGGAGCACCCCCTTGTGCACGTACCCGAACCCGCCCTGACCTAGCAGGTTCGTCGCCGAGAAGTTGCCTGTGGCTACCGCCAGATCCTCGTAGCTGAACGTGCCCTTGCCTTGGAGCCCGACCGCCTCGTGCGAGGGCGGGGGCGCACCGGAGGTCATGTCGGGTGGTTGTGGATGCCAGCCACCACCAGGCGGGTCGAAGGCGCTCAGCGTCGCCGCCGCCGCGCCGGTGTCGCTCTGCCACTGCGGCTGCGTGGGGATGCGTGCTTTACCTTTGCACACCGACGACGACGACGAATCCAAATGCATGGGATTGTGAGGAGGCCTCTTCCTCCTCCTGGGCGCCGTCTTCCTCGAGCAGCAGACGCAGGCGGCGACGAGGATGACGAGGAGCGCCGCGGCGCCGGCCGCGGCGAAAACGATTTCCAGCATGGTGGGCCCGCCACGATGCGCAGGAGCCGGAGCCGGCGGTGGTAGCGACCTGGGACCGTCGCCGGAGCTTCTAGACGACGATTGCTCCCGTGGAGAGTGGGGCTTGGCCGGTGAGGAGGACTGAGCGCTGCCATGGGACCTGGACGCCGCCACTGGTGGCGGCGAGGAGTCGCTGGGCTGTGATGGCGCCGGAGAAGACGACGAGTCCGCTGACGGCGGCGGGGCGGTGGAATGAGAAGGAGAAGGGCTGCTTTTTGGCGGCGGCGACGGAGCCGACTGCCGCGGGGGCGGGGCTGTCGAAGAATTAGACGACATGACGTACCATGAGAAGGAGAAAGTCTTGCACAAGCTCTCAATGGCCGTCCGTGTCCGTGGGGAAGGGAATGGAATGGAGATGAGGAGGAAGCCGCGGCGGCGACTCCAACGGCGTCGCGCGCGGCTCCGCCCCACGGCCGCTGCCGGACACGACACCGAGGTGTAGTGTAGCAGCCGTCACCGTTCCCCGGGCATGTCCACGCACGCAGCCAGGTCAGGGCATTTCACCCCTGCCGGGACCAGGAGGTAGAGCACCACATTCCATTCCATTCCCCTGTTCTGTTGCCATGTGCTGTTGATCTTGGCGGGTGGTTGGTGTTCGCCTCATCATCTGCAGCTCGTCGGTTGTGAGGCTGCAGGATGCATGGCAGCTGTGGGGCCGCGTGACACGTAGGATGGATGACTAGCCTACTGTTTCAAGAATCTTCTCGGTTTGTTTCGTCAACTAGCCACCCCCATCAACCTCTTTTTGTTTTGTGACAAAACTGGAAGGGCCAAGGAGACCCTACAGACTTTTATTAATAATAATAACAGCCAGAGTACAATAGCTAAACAACAAAAAGTGTGTGGGGGAGGAAAACAACAAAAATTAAGAAAAAAGGAGAGGAAATTTCGGATCCATAAATTTAAATAAATTTGAAATTGGTTACATATATTTTTCTAAGTTTTTTTTATTCACATAAATTCTCTTGGAAAAATATATATTTTTCTTTTGAAAAGTACCATTTGTAGTCTAGTTTACCTCTCTCTGAGCGTAGTATCAACTTAGTCGGATTTATTCTCTCATGGCTAACATGGCGTGATGTATGTGGCGTATGTTCGAAAAAACACAGTCAAATCTTCAGTGTAAAATTAAATAGATTTAAAAAAAAGTTGTGGGAATAAAACATTCCGTTTTCACAGATGAGGGGAAATCTGATAGCCGAGAAAGGTAAGGGTCAAAGGGCCTTTTTAAAAGAAAGAAAGAAAGAAAGAAAGACTACCCATAGCCCATTTGTCTCAAGAAAAAGAAGAGGTCCAAATGTAGTGAGTTCCAATCCAAACGTAAGTAGTTCACGGCAGTGATCCGTCTACGTCTATGACATGCAAAAGATAGAGGTAAAAGCTTAATTTTGAGAATACTTTTTCCCGAAGAACTATTAACCATTGTAGTACTATCCTCGCGCTACACGTGTCTTCCTCTTCATAACGATGCTACCAAGTATCTCTATGATATAATAGTCTCAATTAATCGATGACTCCCATTCCTTTCATATCTTATATCTTTATAGAGGGAATCATCACACTGTACTTTTTAGTGCCACACAAGTTGCAATTTTGCTACAAGTTGATTGCTCCATATGTCTTGTTCTACCTTATTGCCATTCTCGTCTCATCATCCTCATTTTGAATTATCAAAAAAAAAATCATCCTCATTTTGTCTTTATGGCCATCTCATGCTTTTTGCTCGTATAAATATGCAGACTTTGACCTAAGCACTCTTGGATTATGGAAGTGTTTGGATCCCTTGACAAATTGATAAAAGAACAAAATAATTGTTGTTTTTTTGGTCAATGTATCCAAACATGCAAGACAAAAAATGACAAAAGAGCAAAAAATTGTCATTTATCATTTACCACTTTGGAGTAGCAAATAATAGCAAATAGAAAATCCTCCCACTCATACCCCTCCCTCATATGCATGACATGTGAATAAGAGTGCAATTATTAAGGGTAGAATTGTCTTTGTATGTGTCATGTGTCATTTGTCATTTAACAAAGAATCCAAACACTAGAAATTAGCAAAAGATTTACCAAATCTATTTGTCATTTGCCAAAGATCCAAACATGCCCATGTATTATATTTCCTTCTTCGTCCTGGACTCCTGGTTACTTCTCCCTAATCTCCCATAACTAAAAAGGACAAAAGGAAGATAATGCTGTGGTGCGGTATTTTTTCGTTCTCGAGAGAGTCCGTCGTGCGACACACCACACAGAAGGAAAGAAAAAGCGATAGAAGGAAAGAAAATGAGAGAGAAGGAAAGCAAAAAACATCCGTGCGATCGCTAGTTTTAGGAAAGAATGTTGGGAGCTGGTCCCCGCGTCACCGTCCGGCAGTCCGGCACTCCCCTTGGATTGATCCTCCAATCACGTATAGTTTATTTATTAGGCATCAACGCTCCTTGACCATCCGCTTCATGGAGAAAGCGAGCGTTAGCGTCACGGCGAGCGGGGGGCCCTCGGGAATGGCCACCACGAATCCACGATGATGGTGATGGCCTGCTGGAAGATGCCAACGAGCGCGATGAAGACGCTGTTGAAGGTGACGTGTTGCCTGTCGAACGTCGGCTTGCCCTGCTCGTCCCTGGTGCTGTCGGTGAAGTGGCGCGCGGTGAGAACGGCGAAGACGAGCACCGCGACGGCGATGCCGACCTTGCCGATGCCGGAGGTGAGGCCCTCGAGGCGCTCCTGGAGCGGCATCGGCTCGTTCTTCTCCCTGGTGATGCTGCCCATCATCTCGCCCCAGGCGGTGTCCGTGCCGACGGCGGTGACGAGCATGTGGCCGTACCCGTCGATGACCTTGACGCTGGACTCTTCGGTCAACAGGGTGCGGCTCGTCGGTCATGCTGGACTCGTCCACCTGCAGCGCGTGGCCCTGCAAGAAGACGCCGTCGGCGGGGACGACATCGCCGATGTTGATCACGACAACGTCGCCCACGACGACGTCGAAGATGGAGATCTCCTGCCTCCTGCCGACGCGGACGACGACGACGGAGATGTTGTTGGACTCGGTGGCGAGCCTGTCGAAGCGTCTCGCCTGGCCGTGGTTGCTGACCGCGGACACGGCGGCGACGAGGAAGACGGCGAGGAAGATGCTGACACCATCTTACCAGCCGTCCCTGAGGCCGTGCTCGTTGATGCCGAAGCTCAGAGAGACGGCGGCGCAGACGAGCAGCACGAGGAGGAAGAGACGTCGCTGAGCGCGTCCAGCACGTGGGCCTAGAACCCCTTGGGCTTCTGCCGCGGGTACGTGTTCCCGCCGACGCCGCACGTCGCCGTCGTCGCCGCGGATGCCGGCCTCCGCGTCCGACGCCAGCGCGGACGCGATCCCGGCTGCGACGTGCTGGCGTTGGCGCCGTCGTCGTGGATCTTGATTTCAACGCCAGTGTGCCCGCGGTTTCCCGCCACGCCTTGAGCCGTGTCACGACGACGACCGTCGCGCTGGGGTCGGGGGAGGCAGAGCACGCCAGGGTGTCGCGGCGTCCCGCCACTCCGTGAGCCGTGTCACGGCGCAGCTGTTCGTCGGCGTTGGGAGAGGGGAGTTGCTCTCGCCCAGGGACGCCCGCCTCCGGCTCCTCCAGGTCTGGCTGCAGACACTCATGGACGACTACGCGTGGCTGCAGCGCGGCGGCGGCGGCGGCTCCCGGGCGTCGTCTGCGTTGGCGTCGAGGACAGCATCGGGCAGACGATCCTGACACTGCCGTTGCAGGACCAGACGTCGATCCTGACGCTGCCGTCGGACTACGCTCCGACTCTGCCTCATCGCCACCCTCTCTTCTCCTTCACCTCACAAGCAACAAGACAAGCCCCGCATTGGCATGGCGTCGTCCTGCCTCGCCTCACCGTCTGGCGTCGCGCTCTGCCACCCGCGGCGGCAGAGATGCCGCGTCGCGTGCTCGGCGGCCGAAGCCGGCGGGAATACCGAGCCGGCGTGGGCCAAGGGCGTCGGCCGCCTCGCGTGCGGCGTGCTGGCGGCCTGGGCCGTCGCGTCCGCGTCCAATCCTGTCATTGCCGCGATCCAGGTTGGTCTGTCCTACTATCACACATTCGCGTTGCGGGCGTGGGTGGAATTTTTGGAATGTACTGTAGTTTTTATCGATAACGTCATGTTGGATTATGCAGTAAAAGGGGGCTATTGCTGGGATGGAATTTTTAATCTCTGTTAGTTAAACGTAGGCGATAATGATTATATTTGTGCATATGTCAAGTATTTGAGCTGTTAATTTAAATAACATGCAATCTCATCTGTAGTAATGATCGTTTGAGATCACAGTTTGGGTATCTATAGTAACTTCTACAGAGCAGAACTCATCTCAGGGAAATTCAAGTCTAGCATGATGTAGGAAATCTCATCCAGGGGTAAGTCAAATTGATATTTACTGCATTATTGGTATTGCAATGTAAGGACTGATATTTGCATGTTCTGAAATTGTGTTTCATTTGGGGCAATTCTATAGCTCTGAAATTTAATATTTAATCTTACGGTAGTCAGTCGTTGTAATTTTTACTTGCATGAAAATATAGTTCAAAATTATTTAAAAATATTTGATTACATGCCTTGCTTGTGAATTATTTCTGAACTTGCTCCACATGTAAGTAGTTCTTGATGTAGCAATTTAAGAAACATGACAGATTAAGCATTTGGACCTTTTGATTTTGCGTGAGGTGTGTTAATCCATCCTCGCTTTGGCATCTCATGACCTAATATGATTTTACATATATAGCTTGCCTACACGTCTCCTTTTGGTAGAAGAACTTCTGTTTTGTTTAAAAAAGAATTGTTATGTTGTACTGAACCTATGAATTCTTGACTACTATGATGCCTTCTGAACATTCATGGAACACACTAAACTTCCTGAGTGAGAGGGGAATCTTCTTCGACAACTACAAAACATGCACTGACCTATGCAATGTCGTTGAGCTATACATGAAAAAGGTGAATGGAAAGTGATATTTCTTTGGGAGGCTTGTTACTTGAGATTTGCTGAAATTGCTAGGCTCCCAAGCATCAGCTTGCTCTTGCTACAATTCTGTTGACTCTAAATTAATTACAAGTTAATTTTTGATGATGTTAACAGACATAACGGGCGACGCGGACGGCCAGGGCGGGCAACGAGGGCGGACGGCGTAGCTACGAGGAAGGCGGCCTGTCAGGCGAAGCGACGAGGACGGCCAGCGCAGCAACGATGGTGAGCGAAGAGGACCGATGGTGAGCGAAGAGGACGGTTGCCGTCGTTCGATGGGCATGCCGTAGTGGCCCCCGCTGAAGGAAACGCTGATGACGGTTGCCAAGCTAGGTTGGTGCACGAGCTGGGCGCGGACGGCGTGGAAGTAGCTAAAGTAGCCATGGAGGATAGTCTTCTTCGATCTCCTCCTATACTCCACGCTAGAGAGAGCCTCATTGGAGAATGGAAAGCTCTCGAGATGGAGAATGCGGTGGTGTGACATGCATAACCTGATTCCTGTATTTGGAGGTGAGATTTGGGAGAGGAAGAAGAGGATTGGTTTCTCTGTTCTTTCTGTTCATGGCAAACAACGTGAGGACTGAGGAGACAGAGAGTAATGAGATAGGGGAGGTTACGGTGTGAATATGTGACTTCTGTGGAGTAGGTCTTGTGTGGGAGTTAGTGAGGAGAGTGGGGCGGGTCTGTCGGGTTTGCGGGTGTGGATAGGTTATTTCTTTGCCCGTTATAAAATATCCATCGGGTTTATAGTTGTGCCCGCATCCGTGCCCGTGGGCATAGTTTGGCGTCCTTATTCGCGCCGGTCGGGTTTATTGCCCGCGGGTTTGTGGGTATTCTCTACGCGTTGCTAACTCTATATTTGATATTGTTCCTAGTTACATTAAATAGTTTATCGGACTCTACATGGATATGTTGTATATATACTATGTGACTACTTGAAAAATAGTCGTACATGTACATGTATAATTTTTTATGTCAAAAATATTATCATATTTACACTCATGGAGAAAGTCTTATGGAACATTAGTGATGTCTTATCTCCGATTTAGTTAAATAAATAATATTAAGATTATTTACGTGGAAGATTGGATTTTAACAGTAACAAGGAACATGTCCGTACAATTGGCACGGAAGAAAATAATACCACGACAATTTACAAACTTTAATTGTTTTTATAATTTTTTTATATTATAATACGATCTTTGTGTTCATAGTACAAAAATTTTGTTATCCCGTAGCAACGCACGGGCACGATACAGAAACACACCTCCTCAGAGTTCTCGTGATGTCTACTCTCATAGAAAACATTGTTATATTATCGTGCGATCTATATCTTTTTAATACAAATGTTTTGTTATCTCGACGAACGGGCATTCAACTAATAACCAATATATGCAAATAAGCTATCCCGGCACATGCTTATAGTTTTTACTGTCATACTACGGACGCTAGCCGTGTCTTTAATTGCATCGTTATAGCTATTACATTCTAACACACAATATCTGGAAATAAGCTATCACATTTTAAAACACGAAGTGATTAGGTTTTAATTACAACCGCAAATTTGCAACCAATATGAATACAACCGGTAGGATTTATGCGCGACTTCTAAATAAAACAATTTTAAGTGAGACTTGCATCCGTGGCATATACCCCCACGTGAGGCTAGGATGGGATGTTTGGCTCACAAATACAGTATCATATATATATATATATATATATATATATATATATATATATATATATATATCAAGTACATCAATGAAAAAGCAGGTACGGGGCCACGAACATTGAGTTCTGTTTCTTACGGTGAACCTACTAGCTAATGATTGAGTGTTCAACTCGTTACGAGTCATTGTATTCACTGCTAGTGAGTGGCAGCAGACGTGCTTTTGTCAATAGAAATGTACCTTAAATCATAGATCGAGTCTGCTATTTCAGTCTTTTCTAGGTGTTCGTAGAAGTACGTTGGATGATTGCACTTGTGATTGGCTGAATTAACATATTTGTGCATCGAATCCTATTTATGTACGTTTTTTATAGGAAACCCTTATGCAGATTTGCACAATTCTCACAAAGCAGGTTTAAATGTTGCATTAGCTAGTACGGATTAATAACATTAGACACTACGTACACACTTCCGCAAGACGGCGATGAGCCATAAAAAAATAAAATCTTATCGCCTCCTTCGCCGCTACTAAAACATGGACGTGACATACATCACATTGTAAGCAACGAAGAATAGATTTACTAAATGTAATTTGCATGCGTAGGACAACAAAATACCATGCATATATTATGTTGGCTTGTGAATTAAGCATGTCTCAGTTCATTGGCTTTCTTGTGGTAAAATTTGTTCACTCAAAATCAATGCATCGATTTAATTTGACATAGATGCTTGTATTTTTTCCTAGATTTTTTCTATAATTTAAGTGTTCTTTTAATGGTGTGCAACATTGGTCATCAGCAACGAAGTGATTGCGATAATTTTGTTAATCTTGAAATATCTCGTCGAAGTCTTTCGAAAATGTTAATAGTAAATTAGGACATGTATATGTGTGCGTATGGGATTAGTATGTGAGTAGGAATATATATGAATGTCTGTGTCTGCAAAGTGATTTGAAAAGAAAAATATGTTACTTTAAGTTGTGGTATATATAAGGTTAATGTGAAAGCTATAATTAAAGACTTGTTTAGTTGGTGACCAAAACTTACCACACTCAAGATTAGTCATGCCATAGTTTCTTTGCTAGATGTCTATGACGCTACGCTTTTTTAACACCTTGCCTCACATATATCATAGACTTATTTTTGTGCCAAACCTTGCTATAAATGTGGCTTTGATTTTACTTGTCACACTTTGTACCAACGGCTAGGCATAGGAAACCGCAGAATCCACTAAACAGACCCCAAATCCTAATCAAGTGTAAGTGTGTTGTTTTGTGCCGTGTGATTAGGTGTAAATCTTTTTCAGTCTCAAATTACAGATTAAGTTGAGGGTCATTATGCAAAACGCGTCTGTCTTTTGTCACGAGAAAGCAAGCAGGTTGTTGCAGGCGATCCCACGTCTCCTCGCCTGCCTCTCTCGTTTATGAGCTCATAAACCCCACTCACTTCTCCCTTCTCTTCGGCTCTTCTCTTCCTTCGCCGAAACCCCAGTTGCTCCTCCGCCCGCTCGAAAACCGCGAGTCCCCAACCACAGCTAGGGCCACCGCCGCGGTATCCATGGCCGCCGAAGACGACGAGACTGGCGACCGCGAGAATGCAGACCCCAACCACTGCTCCACCGCCGACGCGCCTCTATCGCCCGAGAAAACCGAAGGTGATTCCCCGTCCCCAGTTCCCACCCACACTTTTCCCAATTTCCGCGTCCTCTCGGTCAGATGCTCGATTCGAGGCCCCCACGTTAGCCCTAGGCCTACCTTGGTGGGTTGGCTTCATTTCCCGTTGATGGCGTGGTTGATCGATCTCTCGGACTCTCGGTGCGTGCGTGTGTTGAGTGTGTACGAGCCGGTGCGCGGTTCCGTGTGCTCGCGTTTGCGCGCCGTTTCTGGGGCTTGTGGTGCTTGCGGGGCTTGGGACTTTGGGTGGGGGGTGGGGGTCAAGCAAATTGGTGAGCTTGCGAGGCCTTTTTTTTGTTCCAAAGGTTGTGTTATGAACGATCGCTTATGGTCTCTCTCAGACTGAAACTGAAAGTGATTAATTAGTAGAGTGAGTTGGGTGCGTGTTCTGGTTTAGTATGTCGAACATGTGGACTAAAGTATGGACTTCGGATCGGTTAGATTTGATTGCAGCACTGCTCGTTACTTGCTGTTTGTAAGAATTTATGCAAAAAATTTGTCAGTAATGTCACAAAGATGTTAGATCTTGTTGCTGATTGCTCTCAGGTCCTCTTTTTGCCAGTTATTTACTGTTAAGAATTCTGCAGTGATGCTGGTTTCAGGAGTCTTTTGAAATCCACTGTACCAAAACACCGCTAATCATTGATAACTTGCGTTCTAGTAACTGATTTAAAGTGCAAGATCTTACCATGAACTACTTTAATAAATTAACTTGTTTCCTTTTTTGAAATGATATGATTGGTAAAATGCTTGTTTTACTTGGTAGCTTCGAGCTTGATCTTTTCTGTATAAGCAAATTCACACTAATCATGATATCTCACGTTGAAGTAACCGATTTTAAGCGCAAGATCTTACCATGTACTACTTTAATAAGTTATCTTGTTTCTTTTTTGAAATGATATAGTTGGTAAATGCTTGGTTTACTTGCTACCTTTAAGCTTGATCTTTTATGTGTAAGCAAATTCACAATATTGCATAACCAGTATCCTCTGTTGCAGTTGTACAAATGTCTAAATTTTGTTGAGCGCCCCCCCCCCCCCCCCCCCCCCCCCCCCCCCCCTCTCTTTTGATATTTATGTTTCACTAATAATCATTATGAAGTCTCCTTCATCTCATCCATAAGCAAAGTATTTGCTGGTTATGGTTATATATGGAAACCTGCTCTTTGTTTCTGAGCACAATGATTTTTGCGCTTGCTTACAGTACCATTTTGTCTCTGCAGACAAATCGGACCTGGATACCAAGAGCACACTATCAATTCAGTTACTTCAGCCAAAACCGGGGGAAAACAAGGTGATGGCAGTTACTAGACAAGTGTTTATGAGTCCCTTGATATCATATATTCTTTCAATCTGTATCATCTTGGCATCCAATTTTATGAGAAGTATTAGCTAGTGTAGAAAAGCACGGTCCTTATATTGATGTGCCCTTGGGTACAAGATCTGGATACATTACATTTTCTTTTCTTCATCGCATTTTTTTTAATAATCAAGGTCCCCTTTGGAATGCGTGATTTTTTTTCTGGTTTCCTGCGTTTTCACATGAAAATGAACTAATTCCTGAGGGACCTGAAACCAGTTTTTCTACTTGCACTTTCTCTCCCTTTCTCAAAAAGATCTTATGAAACTCAAACTTGTTAAATTTCTATTGGGTAGAACAGTTCTTTTCGTTAGTCTGGCCATGTTATGTAAAACGATATCAACATAGATTGCTGAACAATAGAATTGCTTTTAGATTGCTATTACTGTCAGATTGCTTTTTCTGCATTAGTGATGTATTCTAATGTTTAGATTTATTTGTTGCAGGAAACTGGTTCAGATGATATCCACTATAATTCTGCAAACACGCCAGGAAACAGTGAAGGGAACAATACTGGAAAGAAAAGAGATGTTTTCAGGCCTTCTGTGTTTGATAGAATAGCTGGCCACCGTGACCAATGGCGCAATGAAGACACCAGATTGAATTCAGATTCCCATCGAAATCAGTGGAGGGAAATGGAAAAAGAACATAGTGATATGAACAAAGTGGAACGACACTGTGATGACGCCAAGCAGCATCTTGATAGCCACCTGAGTCCAAAAGAGCGCTGGGTAAGGTCACCTAGTAACCAGAGAAACTATGACCAACGCTGTGACGATAACTTGAATTCACGCTGGGGTCCCAGTAGTAAAGATTCTGAAAATTGGCGTGAAAGGTCAACAAATTCAGATAGAAAAGATGATGCTCCCTGTGAAAAAGGTTTTTCTCACAGTGCAGGTCAAGGGAAAGAAAAAGATGGTAGCAATCATGAGAAGGTTAGTGAAAGGGACAGTAATATTTCTCGATCGTGGAATCCCAGCTATTTTGCGAGCCGTGGTGCAGGAGGTACATCTGATCATCTTTCCCCGGATCCACAGAAGTTATCTGCTTCATTTGGATACAGTAGCTATAGGCAGGAAAGTGATAGCCCAAACTCTACAAGTTCTCACAGAAGGTTTACATCTGTTACAAGCAGAGTCAATAGTCGATCTTCACGCCCATTCCATCTTGGTGTACTTTCTGACAGGCCTGGTGGTCCATCTAAAAACTCTGTGAGATATAGCAGGATAAAGTTGTTTGAAATATACAGAACAACTGATGTCAGAAACTTTGTAATGCCGATAGATGATATTGATAACGATGAGCTATCTTCATTATGGCAAGAAGAACCTATGGATCCTTTAGCTCTCATTGCACCTAATGCTGAAGAAGCGGTAATTTTCACTTTTATGTTGTCTTTACTGGCATAGGAAAATCTTGTGATAATATGATGCCCTAATATCTTAGTTTTGCTTGTGTTAATAGGTGATTTTGAAAGGAATTGAAAAAGGAGATATCACAAACAGTGGGGCACAAGCTTGCCAAGATGGTTCTGATGACAAAAGTAATCCAGATGTGGTGGCCTTAGAACAAACGAAATTAAGTGAGAAGCAACACCTGACTTTTATTATCAATCTGCAGAAGTTCTTGAATTATGTGTTAATTGTTTTTTCCTCTCTTTATGCAGGCGGAAGAGAAGATCAAACAGGAAGCAGTGAAGATTTCAATGGTGAAATGACCATTGGTATCACAGGTATGTGATAGATCTCATGGATATATTTTGAATTCAATATATTTGGTTAGTATCAGCCTCATGTGTCAAGTTTTCCCAGGATTGATAACAGTATTTATTTTATGCACTTTAAATGCAGCCATTTCTTGGAACTTAGATGTGTTCGTAATAGCAGACATGCTCATGCTTGAGAGTGGTTAACTCCTAAAGATTTACTAACAAAAATACCTCTCTGAGAGTCTGACTGTATCCTGCAGACTATTTTTGAGGTTCCTTTTCTGTTACGACCATTTAAAACTCATAGCTTAACTACATGTTTCCTTATAGGATAATATATTTGTAGGCTTTGATATACTTAAGATTGTTGCACCCTAGCAAATGTTCTGTGCATATCAACAAAATCTGGTGAACTTATTCAATCCGTTTCCTTCCAATTTATTTCATCTGAAATTACAGCTTCCCAGCAAACACTCTGTATATAATATTTATAGATATCCCATCTTGTTGCATTTTGCCTGCATCTGAGACCCTTAGCCTTTGAAATTGTAATCATGATGTTATGCATTACTGATTTATATTCCCACATAATTCTTCTATACCTTATATTAACTAAATTGTATTATCTATGATATTCGTCTTTCCTAGGAATCCTTGGGGCTGCTGATTTGAGCAAAAACTTGAAGTCTGATAAATCTCCTCCAAAAGAATCTGAATCTATTGGTGGTGGTATACATGGGCCATGTGCTGAATTTGGACATCAGCACAGTGTCTTGGACCAAGGAACTAAATTTGGTGAAATGGTTGGTGTAGGTGAAAGTGTTAACCCAGAAAACCTCTCTCTGTACTACAAGGACCCAAAAGGGTGCACCCAAGGTCCTTTTCCTGGATATGACATCATTGGTTGGTTCGAGGGTGGTTTTTTTGGTATTGATTTGCTAGTTCGTGTTGCCAGTGCTCCCTGTGATTCTCCTTTCGTATTACTTGGGGATGTCATGCCACACTTACGGGCAAAGGTAAGGGCGCCTCCAGGCTTCAGCAATACCAAACCAAGAAGTTTGACAGAGGCCTCACATCTAGGATCAGCGTATCTTGGAACATCTGATTATGGATCCATAAACAAGAATGGTTGTGTAACTGAAGCTGAAAATCACTTTCTGAAGTCTCCAATGTCTAGTAAAACCCAGAATCCCAGAGCAGAAACTAACGTTGTTACTGGAGGTTTGTTTCTCATCAATGCCATTCTTTATGCCCATTTCTTGATATTTTCTTATTTATGTTGTGCTAGTCATGATGTGATTGCTATTTTATTTTGATTTCAGGTATGAATGAATGCAGCCGCATTACATTTGGCAAGCGTTTTGTTTCAGGTGATGAGGAACTGAATAGCATAAACCATCTTGAAGTACAGAAGGGGCTGTTAGAGGGAGAAAATAGCTTTCAAATAGGTGATGTCATATCAGTTGCAGAGTCACAAAAGAAAGATTCAGTCCAGTCAACTTTGCACTCAACATTGTTCCCGCAAATGGTTGACCCATCAAATGAAGCTCTGCAACCTCAGAATATTGACCTGCTCTCAATGCTGCTTCCTACAGAAAAAGGTCAAGCACCGGCTGCTAATTCTGGATTGTCACTTTGGTCAAATAATGCTGATTCTGGAAATATGCAAGCTGGTATGTGTGGTATAGATCTTGCTCAAGAGGTACTAAATGTGCGCCAAAATCTGCTCAATTCTCAGCAAACAGGTATTGATGTTCAAGAACATTACTCTTTAACACAGAATCAACCAACTTTGGCTTGTTTGAACTCACAAATCATACAGCCAGAAAAGTTTTTCAGTGAAATATCTCATGATCCTCAGCTGTTGAACGACAATCAACAACAGTATCTGCCATCAGAGCTACACTTGCAACCCCTGATGCATGGAGTACCTCAACCTCAATACTCTCTATTGAACACCCTACAGCTCAGGGAGCAGGAGCAACACCAACTGCAACAATAGCAGCACCACATTTCTCAGGTTCTACCTCATGATTGTTCCATGCAGCAGCTTTATGATCCTTCCTATGGGACAAGACATACTACATTGTCATATTGTGACCGTATGAAGCTCTGTCTTCAAAGAACACAAGAGATTCTTGAACTTGCTCAGAAGTTACCTGGTCATGGTATGCATGATCTACAACTACCTACTCATGCAAGTGTGAAATTGAGAGACACAGGAATTATTGGTTTGTCGGAAAGTTGGGCTCCTGCTCTAGCTCTACCACTGCCCCATGAAATGATGGGTCATGTATCTCCTCAATCATGTCAAGGTCTTGCAAAATCAGAAAGTATAGCATCTCATATCTCCAATGAAGTTCATGAAATGGAAATTTCTTCTACCCATCCTCATTCATGGAAACCTACTCCAGGTGTTAGAACTAAATCACTGTTGGAAATTCAAGCTGAGGAACGATTGGAAGCACAGAGGGAAATAGCCCTGGAAAATACTAAAGTAACTACAACAGCAGTTTCAGTGTTATCTATTCCTTGGGGTGGTTTGGCTGAAACTTCTGACAAACAGTTTGGAGATGAGACGAGACCAATGCGTGATAAAAAAATGTCAATATATCACAGAGTAAGAGAAGTCAGTTACATGATTTATTGGCAGGAGAGGAACGGGTAAAGTCGAATGATAAAGGTGATGTTATCATAAATAGTGCCGATGATACATCTTTTCCTCCTCTGGCACTTTCGGTTACTCAGTCTGATGCTCATCTTCATGATGGTGCTGATTTCATGGAGTTCAAGGGCACAAGAAAGATAAGGAACATGGGGGAGAAATCCAAAGGTTCTGCAGTTAAAACCCCAGCACCACATGCAAATGTTATACCTGGCCCAGCTACTGACACTGCACAGGTACGCGAACCATGTTCTCTGAGAAATATTCAGATGGAAGAAGAACAGGAATCAAGTAATCTTCAGCAACTAGTACCAGCATCATCCCATGCAAAAGGGCATATGGACCAGCATAGTCATGGGAACAATTCATCCTGGCAAGGTTCTGAATCACCTCCATTGAGGGGTAATGAACTCCTCGAAATGACATCTCATGTTTCCAGTCACTCCACTCCTAATTCTGAAGAGGATCTGTTTTGGGGGCTTTGTGAGCATGCGAAGCAAGATAGGTATGTTCTTAACTACAGGCTAAACTTTGTCAGATTTTGTTCATTCTTTTTAATGAAAAAACGGACCTTCTTGCCAAGCTTATACCCTTTGCAATTGCAAGCAAACTTATGAATCTTGTGAGTTTTGTTCTTATTTTCTTGCTTGGCGTGACAAGAGTTTGTTTAGTAGACTTAGTCCATCATGTGCATGGACTTGTCAGTACTACAATTTGTTATTCACATCCATTACATATCCTCTCTAATTTTGAGTGTATTTTATCTGTTATATAAACTTGCTGTAATGGATTCAGCAACATGCATGACGTGTCCTTGCACCTGTACTGACTTAAAAAAACATTTTTCAAGATTGAGGTGTATGCAATATGATTTTGATCTTTCAACAACACAACTTTACAACTTTCTTTGGCCTGACACACTCTGTTGGCAATTTCTCTGTCATTAAAAATAAAATGTCATTCAGATATCTGAAAATGGTATTAGTAAATTCTTCTTACGTCCGCAATACTGTATTTTTGTATATTCCCAAATATGTGGTAATATAAATATAATGGTTAAAACTAAATTTTCACCTAAATGTAATCAGACACCTGTTCGTTAGACAATTATTGAGCAAAGTGGCCATTTGATCAGACTAAATGGTTGTTTAAACAGTTTAAATGGACACGGCTGGCCACCTTGTACTTCCTCCGTTCCAAATTATAAGACGTTTTGGCTTTTCTAGATGCGTAGCAAAGCTAGCCATTTAGATATACACTTTGTCTACATACATAGTAAAAGCAATGTATCTAGAAAAGTCAAAACATCTTATAATTTAAAAATGTTGTTTGAACTTTGAACGGGCTAAATGGCCATTTAGGTGAACAGTGGGTAAGGTGCATTATTCTGCTCTGAATAAAGGGTAAAAGGGGTAGATTCATTTGTTTCTACCAGGTTGAACAAAATAGGGACACTTTGATGTAACATGTTTAACTTTAGAATATCAAACTGTTCCAGTCCTTGTTATGCATAGATTGTGGGATGTTTAGACTGATTAGCTTTGCTAGATCGATATACACAAGGTATAGCTGCCATTAACCCATTACTGTTCGTGAAATAGGTTGTGTGTATTTTGATGTTTGTATGCTACTCCCTCTGTTTGAAAGTCATTTTAGTTTTGTCCTGAGTGAGATTTGTCTAACTTTGAGCAAGCTTAAAAATATATTAACATATATAGTATCAATAAATTCAATATCAAAATATGTAACATGGTGTATCGAATGAATCTTGTTTGATGTTTTAGCGTTTTTGTACAAATTTGGTCCAACCGAGAGAAGCTTGACTTAGAACAAAAGGCTACAATGACAAAACATGATAGTTTGGTTTCCAGCACTAAATTAGATGAATTCTCAGGTTATATTACTGCATATGATTTTGCATTGTTAATCTCATACATGTATCGATGCTCATAATCAAGTCAAGTAACATAGAGCGATCTATGTTTTTCTTTAAGCCATGTTCTTCTCATGCGTTCTTTGATCAGCTCTGTGTAATGCATAACCAGGCCGGGACTCCAATCACCTCCGAGCAGGGCCAGAGCTTCCATGGTCAATACAAGATCTGCTGCATTGGACATTCAGAAGAAGGGGAAGAAAGGTAAAAGGCTGAGCACGTCAGATCTGGGGTTCAAGGTTCAGAGCGCCCGTATCATGATGGGTGAGATCGTGCTTGCTGACGAGTAGATGGCATATAGCAGACTGGTATATATAGAGTTGATATGTGTTGAGTTACGACGGCGAGCAATTCGTTTGCTGATGCACATAGCTTACACTTCGCATCACCTTTTTAGTACGGAGTTTTTTCTCAGTGGACGAGCTTCCTGAAGATGGTTATTATATTAGTAGAACAGATGTTTCGTTGTTACAGTTTGGCGGCTGAAGTGACGATAATTCAAATTGAGCAACTGGCAAAGGATTTGGTCTTCAGTAGACTTGCTTGTATATTATAACTTAAAACTCGTATAATGTTTGTTGCTGGGTGGATTTGCCTGGAGGTTCCAGAGTCAGTGGAAACTATGTCAGGATTCAGGTTTGGATTATGGAATATTGCTTGGTTCTGACCATTCTGGAAACAGTTTATTGGTGCATACTAGTTTCCTGGAATCTAAAATTTCTGATGGGATCGTTTTCGCCATTCAATTGCACAATAGCGTGATAACATATGAAAGCATACTAATGATATATCTCCCGAAGGCTGGTTATCTGCAACTTTTTCGCTTGCAATGGAAACAGGGGAAGAAACAAACGTATACGTGCATACCAAACCAGTAACATTGCCCCCCAAGTGAATTGAATTGAATTAAAAATTAACCAACCATACTCTTTACCATCGAGTTATTACAGCCTAATTTATTTATGAGATAACAGCAGTGCTAATCCGTCTTGACTTTGGCAGCACCGCATCTAAAGAACATCAGCTACTTTTACTATGTATGTAACGCAAGTGACAAGAGAAAAGCCACAAGAAACACGAACATATAGACGCCGACGATGAAGGTCAAGTCGGCTGGGACGACGGCAGCAGCCTGCCGACAGCCCCGCAGCAGCGCCGACGGCAAGGCCAAGTCGTCCTGGACGCCGCCAGTAGCTTGCCGACAGCCCCGCAGCAGCGCCGACGCCAACGCCTCGGCGGCCACCGCCACCTCTGCCGCCAGCGCGCGGTCCAGCTCCCGCTGCGCGGCCCTCCCGACGGGTCGCCAGCTCCCGCACCATGTCCCGCACCGCCCGCGCCGTGAACTGGGCTTCCGGCGTCCGCGCGCAGCTCCCCGCCGGAGCACAACCCGGGGACGCTGCGCCGGGCAAGTCGCAGGTGTCGTCAACGTCGTCGTAGCTCCGCTGCTGCTGCTGCCCCGACGACTCCAACGCCTCCGCCGCGAGCACCCGCCGCGCTTCCGGTGTCCGCGCGCAGCTCCGCTGCTGCTGCTGCTACTGCTGCCCCAACGACCCCAACGACGCTTGCCGCCTCTCCGTCTGGCTTTGGCAAGCAAATCCCAAGCACTGGCTTTCGCCGCCGCCGCCGCTGGTCGTGTCTCTTGGCAAAACGCAGACGAATCCATTGGCATCAGCCTCACCGTCGCACTCATCCATGTCGGAATCAGTATCAATGTCGTCGTAGCTCCGAGCAGTGTGGCCAACAAACTCCGGCCGCCGGGTTCCGTGGCTCGGCTCAGCGTTGTGGCCACATGCCGCAGTAGCAGTAGCTATCTCATCTTCCCCGTCGGAACTGTTGATGGCATAGTCCCTGTGGAACAGCTTGTCAACATAGAACCCGTCTTCCTCCTCCTCCTCCTCCTCGTAGTCGATGTAGCCGTGCTCGCTCTCGTCCTCATCAGAGTCGTCATTGTTGGCACCACCCAATGCCGTAGCCAGGGCCAATAGCAAGTCAATCATGTCTGGGCTGCCGTTGTCTGCTACATGAACAATGTCATCCTCCTCATCAGAACTGTCAATATCAATGACGTCGCCGATGGCATGGTCCCTGGGAAACAGCATGTCAAGCAAGGACCCGTCTACTTCCTCCTGTTCAGAGTCGTCAATGTTGCCGTGCTCGCTCTCGTCCTCATAGTCGTCGCCGTCCATGTTGGCGTGGCGTGGCTTCTCTCTGGGAAGCAGCATGTCAAAGATGTCTTGGTCTAAGTTCTCTGCTACATCAACAATGTCATTTTCCTCATCACACTCCAAGCAATCGCCATCTTCCATGTCAGAGCTGTCAATATCAATGTCGTCGTCGATGCCGCCGATGGCATGGTCCCTGGGCAACAGCATGTCAAAGATGGCTCGGTTGACGTCATCTTCCATGTCGGTATCCATGTCATTGTGCTTGCTAGGAAAGTTCTCCGACAGCTCCTTCATGGAGGCCCCGTTGGCGTCGGCAGCTGCACCCTGCTCTGCGTTGGACTCGCATGCCGTAGTAGCCCTGGGAAACAGCACGGCAAAGATGTCTTTTTGGCCCTTCTCCGCTACATCAGCAGCGACGACGACGACGCTCTCCCCATCCTCCTCTTCTTGTTTTTCCTCCTCTTCGTGAGTGCTCGCTGCGTCTTCTTCTTCTTCTTCTTCCTCCTCCTCCTCCTCATCGTCATCGTCGTCCACACTACAGGTCTCCGAGTACGCCTCCTCACTAGGCCTCCCTGTGTCCTCCTCCTCGCTAGAGCTGTCCGTGTCATCGTCTTCATCCTCGCTACTAGAGCAGTCCATGTCATCCTCGCTAGAGCTGGACGTGTCGTCCTCGTCCTTGCTAGCGTTTTCCATGTCGTCATCGTCCACCTCCTCCTCAGCGCCGCCCTGGTCCATCATCCCGCTCGCCAAATCCGAGTGCACCTCGCCATACAAGGCAGCAGCAGAAGGAGCAGTGGTCTCCGGACAACTCACCACCGTCGGCGCGGCGTCGACCGATGATGGCGCCTCCACCACAGAGCTCGCCGTGGCATCGTTCTCGGCAACCTGATCCGACTCGCATCCCTCCTCCTCCTCACACGTGAACGTCACCTTGTACTTGTAGACGTCCGTGATTCCAGTTCCTTGGATGTCGTCGATGATGGCTTCTTCCCCGGCGGTGTCGGCCTCGTCGCTGCATCCCGGCTGCTGCTGCCGCTGCTCGCCGCCGCCGCCGTCCTCGGAGGAAGAAGAGGCCGAGAACGCCTCGGCGTAGGACACCAACTTGAAGGAGTGCAGCAGGTCCCCCGGTGGCGTCGGGTGCGGCACGGCCACGGTCGCCACCCGCGGCGCCGGCGCGTCGTCGTCGTCGCTGACTACGACGACGCTGCACCCAGCATCATCGTCGCTGCCCTTACGGCCCCGCCGCACGATCGTGAACCCGCTGTCGCTGTCGCTGTCGCTGTCGCTGCCGTCCTCGGAGGCGCTGTCGCAGTCGCTGTAGCTGTCGCTGCCGCTGCCGGCGCCGTCACCAAGGAAGATCCAGTCGTCGTCCTCCATGGCCTCTCCTTGACTTGCCAACGACTCGATCGGTGCGCGATTTATACGTTCGAAAAACTTGGAGAAGAGCTAGCAGGCCGACGAACTAGATCGATCGTCGATCGTCGATCGTCTCAACGAACTTTTACGTACGAACAAGAGCGGTTGGGTTTGATGTATCGCCGTGCCTTGTGCACCTATATATGCACGCATGAATTGAACTCGTTCGAATCGAAGTACGTCTCGAACCCGTTGGAGCAGAGCAGAGCGGAGCCGACTCCGATCCGGCCGTGTCATCGATCAACAAAAATTAACAAATCATCATATGATTTGATTTGATTTGATTTGATGATCAGCAAACCGACTCCGAGCACGAGTCTTTTTTTTTTTTTTGAGCATAACCGGAGCTTTATATTACTCATGAGACGGATTACAGTCATTACAGATGATATCTCTCAAAGCCAGTGGAGTTACAAGCCCACACAGGCCCACACGGCCACACCGGCCCGTCAAGACGACGGCGAGACGCCGCCGTTGGCCACCTGGGCCGCAGTCGCCGAGACTTTCAGGCCCAAGATCTGCGAGTTCCTTTCTAGTTCAATCTTTCGGAAACAACTCATAGGTAGGATGTTCGTATTGTGGACGTTGTACTGTGTATATGTAATCCTCAGAAGAAAATAAAATGTTTATGGTTTGCCCGCCCGATAACCGTTACTGAAATGATCATGCTACTCTTCCTTCAAAAAAAAAATGTCCGTGTCAGTTTTTCTTGGAACAACGTAAGGCAAACAAAGAGTCATGACGGCGCAAACTTTCGCACACGGACAGAGGCCAGCACTGCATACTGAGCCATCAAAGACCAACAATTGCTTTGGAAACAAAAAGGACGAGTTTACCCGACCTTCTATTTGATTACTGTTACACAATAAATCACCAGCCAGGCGACCTCAGCTTCCTTTTTTTTTCTACTGTTACACAGCGTTACAGCTAACGGGTTCAAAATCAGTGTTTGCCTGAGGTCACCTCCCTCGCTAAACAATATACCAGTTACAAGCACAACTAATTGATTGGCTCATATAAGGACTTGTCAAGATTGCTACCCTATCATACCTACCGAGAGAGGTCCCCAGCAACCAGACTGGAGCAGCTACGACTAAGAGGTGACCACGTCGTCATTGGCTTCTGGTGTCAGTTGTGGTGCCGGTGTGACATCCATTGGGTCAACTTTGCTCTTAGCAGCTTCATACTCTGATAGGAGATCCATAAACTCGTTGAGCAGCCTCTGGACTTTCCGGTTTGATGCCATCAATGGAAGTATGTCTTCCCTGAGAAGTTTGTGCTTCTTCATCCCCTGCACAATTGGCATCAGTTACTTTACAAACTGGAGATCATGTACCCTAAGAACATAAGAACTGGAGTGTCATCTATTACAGTTCATGAACCCTCATGGTTATCTAGAAAGAGAATGGATCTAGTATGCACATGGTGAGTGAAAGAGAAACTTACCAGAATATCAGGATCCCACGATGGATTTTTGGGTTCCCTAGATGATGCAGATCCAAGCATGCCCATCGGAGGACCTAGGAAGTTCTCACAAACCTCACGTAAACGAGATTCGTCTCCCTCTCTGCATATAAAGAAAAATAAAATATAATAAGCGTGTCAATAAATCATCACCAACTAATTTCCATCAGACAAAGATATTGACATATTTTGTCGGTCCATTCAACAGACACAGCTGAGCACCCACATAACTAACCTTGCCAGAAACCGTATGTAGGACAAAAGGCATTGGCGATACTCCTGTGGTGACTTCAAAGCCAAAGAAGCAGCCAACTGGGTCTCTAAATGTGCACGTGTCTGCAAACCATCATCTGTAACCCTGAAACAGAAACTCCCACATCAGTACGTTTAATTTCAAGTGTTCATGAATACTAAAGCAATCAAAGCGGCACGCAGACCTGCTCCATATAGGCTTTCTAGCCATGAACTTGCCTAGATCAATCTGCAACTTGCCTAGCTCTCCACCTTGGGGGGAACTAAATGAGCTAGCAAAATTTGATGCTGGAAAACAATCATCGGCAATCCTTAACCAGCACTTCATGCTCATGTCAAAAAGAAAAGCATGGCGACTGGCAAGGACAACTAAGGGAAAACCACATCTTGAGAATTTAGCAGATATAACCTTTACTGCACCTGTTAACAAGGCAAAGATAACTAATAAGCACAGAATAGCCATCTTAGGCTGTATGTGGAACTGAAGACTAGATGTACAAACAGTTACCAGCATGATTTGCTGATGACTCATCTGGAGATGCAACCAAAGAAGCCAATGAGTCCTGCAAAATGCAGGTCCTGTTATAGAGGTCCCATATGTACATTAGACCTCTTCTTGTGACAAGAAGCAATTTCCAGCGGTCGTCACAGTCTATATAGACGGCTGCGGATCCCATCATCATTGCCGGCATTGCTCGTCTTCCACATTTTGTGTAAACCTAGTTAAGTAAGAGCAGTCAATTGTGAGAACACAGAAGCCTATTCCAACAATAATTGACTGGGGTTACATAATACTCCCTCATTTTCAAAATGGAAGGAGCAGTTTGACCCGGCGTGGTCTCCAATGCCACACTTTAACCATCAATATCTCATATATATTATGATTTATGACCATGAAATTTGAAAGCATACTTAATTTGCACGGTATAATCTACAAGTTCTTGAGTAATTGTTACTCAACACTTAAAAGTTCAAATCTTCAGTTGTGTGCACGCTTAACCAAAAAAAAAGGAGGGGCCGTAGCATCCGTTTTTTTAAAACAAAATCAATCTATAAGAAATTCAGATAAGAAAATCCTGCTCACCTGCAGGTAACCATCTTCACAGCCAACAGCCCAGAAATTTGCATTGCCTGCCAAGACAGTAACCTTTGCAGATATACGATCCAACCAAAGAGTTTTTGTTCCTCTTGTACACCTTATCTCAGTTTCATTTGTTGAAAAGGCACCAACACCAATCATATCGCCTGCAGTGCGTTCTACAGGCTTTGCTTCAAGGCAGACTTGTACGGAATCCTCATTGTCTTTCTTATCTAACACATGTATAGAAAGTGAGGAGCTGGTCAAAGAGCCTGGAACAACAGATCCAATGCGTTCTACACTTAACATTCCATCACTGCCAGCATTGGTTGAAGCTTTTTGAATAACAAGACTCTCTGTAATGTTCGCCCTTGCTGTGACACCAGAGCGATCCTTAACTCCAGAGTTGTTACAGTTACTGTTACTACCATAAGATGGTCTTATCCCATTCATTCGCTGATCTAGGGATGAAAAATCCACAACCTGATTCTGAGAACGGCTGGGTATGTTATCTTGGTTGGAAGGAAATCCAACAGCCTCTGGGATTATTCTTTTCCGGCCATCAGGACGCCGGTATTCCCTCTGCTTCACTGGACTAGATAACCGAGTAACTTTATTCATATCATCAGCAACAGGACCTGATGTTTTCTTCTCAGCTTCAGGTAAAGCTTCAGGAGCTTTCTTGCTTTGCACAACAGAAGCTGGGTTAGGCACATCTGCAGAAAGTTTTGGGGGTGCTTGAAATTGCTGGACAATGGAAGTCCCCTTTTTGTTAGCCGATTGCTTTGCTGATGCTTGTTCTAGCAGTAACTGTGCAGGGCTTTCAGCCAGATTTGATTGTCGCCCTCTGACATCACCATATCTACTCCTCTTCAATTCATCCAGTTCAGAATCACTTAACTTGTATCCAAGCTCCTTTGCTTCAAAGTGAAAGTTGTCAACAGATCCATCCAAGGAGCATGCAAAAAGTGAATAACCATCAGGGCTCCTGTCAGTGAAAATCACATTATCACCATGAGGTTGGATATATGGGTAATATTAAGAGTTATATAGAGGAACAAACGGAGATGCCTTACCAAGATAAATCAACCACACTTTGAGAGAAAAAATTCTTAGCAACAAACAATGGTCGGGAACTTGCTGTTGTCCAAACAGTAATTGTTCTGTCCTGACTTCCAATAGCAATAACATTATATGGTTGCTGTTCTTTTGATGATGTCTTTGATGTTCCATTGGCCCAACCATCTGGTGCAGCTTTTGTGTCTTGACCATTTGAGAAATTCTTATGAAACATTGAGTTATTAAACTTAACAACCACAATCGGTGCGTTATGCCCTAGGAAGTCAAAGGTAGCAGACCACTCGCCTCTTTCAAGCACAGGGGCTGAATGCCTAGGTTTCTGGAAGCCGTGAGTCGTAGTAATGAAGTGGCCACAAGGTGACCATGCAAGTCGCCTAAAAAATGTTGAACCAAGCTGCAGGAAGAAGGAAAATAAGAAAGGATTGTATTGAGAGCATGTTGATCATAGTAGATTATAAAATTCAGGAAACATAACATACAGATTTATCCCAATGGCCTTCTGTCTTGTGAGCAAGACTCCAGTCGCTTGTACGCCATATTATAACAGTCTTATCATCTGATTGGCTTGCAATGAAAGAGCCAATAGGATCCCAGGTAACACCTTTGACCAAGCTGGAATGCCCTCTCAAGACGGCAGTGCACATACCATTGGTCATGTTCCATATGTGTACAGTGTTATCCAAGCTGCCACTAGCCAATGTTGAATCATCAGGGGACCAATTAAGATCTACCTACTTTAGGCATAGGAAAAGAAAAGGGTGTTCAACAGTTAGACAGTTAGAGTAACAAAATAATATAAGAGCCAAAGAAAGAGTAACAGCACAAATTCTACAAATGCTTATTTAAGAAAAACTAGGCAAGATATACAGCATGGGTGCAATTATGGAAGATAATTACCACATCTGCAGTATGCCCTCTTAAGGTCATAACAGCCTTCCAATTCTCTACATCTGGAGGTTCCCCACTACCAAACTCAGATGTTCCAGAACCAGCTTTTTGCTCATGAATTAGGATAACCTGATCATCTGATCCAGAAGCCAGATAGCGGCCATGCCTATCCCATCTCACACAATTTACTGATCCAAAATGATCACGCATTGTAGCTAGCAACCCTTGGCTGGAATCATTGTTGGCATTATTCTTATCCACAGATTTCATGCTCCATATTCGAACCTATTGCAACACCACAGCAAATAAAAGGGACTTAGTAAGGAGGTCACTTATGAATGATAAAAGGAAACTATGAAACAGTGGTTACATCTCAGTATCACATAACAAGTTACAGACAAATATGTGTTAATATGACAAGAAATAACAACCAACTAAATCTTAAAATTTTCAATTATCGCTCAACAATGAAATTACCAATATTCTCAGTACAGAATCACATCAATGCCAAACCTTAAATTTGACGATCACTCAGTAAGCTATATAGATTATAATGCAACATGCTAGCTAATATGAACTAAAAACAACATAGTAAACCCCATGAGATAAAAATTTGGGACGATGAATAGTGACTTCACAATAAATTCCAGTTGAAAATCCAGTCATTAAATCATTAATTCTAAAATTAGATCAGACATACTGCTAATGGCAAGGTTATGGCCCTGTTCATCAGCACTACTTTTCAGTGAACCAACAGTTTTTTCCTATCACAACAAAATCAGCATAAGCATTCAACATAAGCCAAATTTCAACGAAAGGCCTATGTATGAATAGAGAATTGTTAGCCAAAGGTGTGTTCTAACAAAACAAAATATACCATATACTTTGGGATGGAAGGCATCGACCCCAAACCTGGGAACGTCATCCCGACCTAGGTACACGGGGTCATTTTCGACCCCCCCCCCCCCCCCCCCCCCACACACACACACCCTGTAAAAACCTCTCGCAAGTAGCGTATCACGTTCCACAACATGTCAACAAGGGGACTTTGTGACTATGCCTAAATTAATACCTTAACCAAACAAGATGGACCCAAGAATGCAAGGGAATGCTCATAAGCTACTAGTAGTGGAGGACTCAAGAGAGTTCTAGAGCCTAGGCAAAGTATGATGAATGTTAGCTATAAATAATTTGTTTTCAATCCTTATGATAAAACTAAAATTCAATTGCATGTTCGCCAAGGAGCCCGGCGTCCAGTCGGCCTGGGTCACCTAGCGGCGAGTGTGCTCTGGTTACATGCAATCCTTAACCTCCAAATACTTTCAGCTGGGGATATCACTGAAGCACAATTAGCACGCAAGTGTTAACCTATTATATAGCACTGAAAAAGGCCAAGACAGGGCAAGTCAGCAGGAAAAATAAACAATGAAAAAGAGAAAAGAGAAAGGGAAAATTACAGTGTTGAGCTCCGATTAAAAAAGAAGCAGGTAAAGGAAAAACAACAAAAACAAAAACACAGGATACCTTCTGGTCGCCGCCGCCAGTGGCGAAGCGGAGGCCGCCGGGCTGGATGTCGATAGAGAAGATCTGCAGGCCCTCGTGGCGAATCCAGCTTGGCTTCTCCGTAATCATCTCCTCAAGCAATAGATTCCTCCGTAATCATCTCACGACAAGGACACCCAATAATGTTTGCAAAGCAATCGAACTTAGTAGGCATATACATACACCTGTAATTAGATTCAGAGCCGATTACGAATAGTATGTTAGGGTTTCGGCGCGCGGTTTTACCTACGAATTACGTTGAGGTTTGGGCGCACGGCTTCGCACAGCAGGAAGAGAGGACCAAGGGGAGGGAATACCTGGTGTCCTGGTGCTGCTCGTCGCCGGCCAAGGTGGTGACTGGCGAAGTAGGACTGCAGCGACGGTCGCGGGGGCCAGTGGCGAGTGGCTGCAAATGGCGGACGCCGCGTCGCCGCGCCGGAACTGGTCGCGAGAATGCTGGCCCCAGGTGGTGCTCGAACGAGCACAGTCTCCTCTCCGGGTTGCGGCGCGGCGAGCGGATGGAGGAGATCGGCCGCGGGCGAGACGAATTCAGGCGGCGGAGCAAACGTCGACGAGCAAGGTTAGAAAAAAGAGGGCGGCGCTATACGTACAGTATATTATTAGTAAGTGAAATACACCATCTCGGAGAAAATGTCTATTATAGGACTCAAAACAACTGGTTTCTCTATAATAGGACTTCTAACATTGATTTCTTCCAAATAGACTTTAAACATTGTTTATAAGCTATAATAACATTTTGTTTCATTTTTAATTATATTTATGTCCTTAAATACATGTATTTTTTTAATGACCATATTACCCTTCAGCCTAATCTAATCTAATCTAATCTAATCTATTCCCGTACAGATCGGGCGATGATGTTTCTTCCGACGTTTCTTCTTCTCCCGTCCCCGTCGGCGACACCGCCCGCCGCCCCTCCCTCCCCAAGCCGCCCCTCCATGAATGGCAGACGCTCGCCGCCCCTCCTCCTCCCTCCCTAAGCCGCCCCTCCCACATGGATGGCCGCCGCCTGTCGCCCCTCCTCCTCAAGCCGTCCCCATGAATGGAGAGCCTCCACCCGACGGACTCCATGGAGGGGCCTTACCTTCCATGGCCATGCTCCAGCCAACCGTGGCCACGGCTGACCAGCTAGCCAAGGCATCTGTCAGACAAGGACACGGTCAACAGCCAAGGCATGGCCACGGCCAGCAGCAGGCCAAAGGCACGGGATCAGCCCATGCACAAGGTCACGCCCACGAGACAACATCCAACAATGACCTGTGAAACACTCAAAGGTTTGGTTATGTTGGTAACAAATACATGTATTTAGATGACAAAAAAGATTAAAAAAGAAACGAAATGTCATTAGAGCTTATAAACAACGTTTTGAGTCCTATTTGGGAGAAACCAACGTTAGGTGGAGTACTATAATAGCCATTTTCTCCCATCTTGGAGGTTGTTTTCGCAAACATAGCAGCCATGAGCCAACCGTGTATAGGGGTGCAAAAACAGCTTTCAAAACCACTTTAAACCTTTCACGATACATACATTTAACTAAGTTTAGCACCCAAAATTCTGATTTCAAAAGTAAGGAACCATTTGAGAATGCAGAACAAGTTTAAGAATCCTAGTAGATTTTATTCTATTATTATCTTATATAAATAAAAAAATTATGGACTTAAAATTGTACAAAAGTATTAAAAAAATAGTTCAGTCCAACTTATCTACTACTCTCTCCATTTCAAATTCTAAGTCATTAGAAATTTTTTGAAGAGTCAAAACATCTAAGTTTGACTAAAATTATAAAAAATTATGACACCAAATATATATACTAACATTTATGATGTCAATTTAGTATCATTAAATTCTTCGTATCATTAGACTTTAAATCAATTATATATTTTATAACAACTTCTATTTGATGTCAAAAAAATTATAATCTTCTCTATAATTTTTATAATTTATAACCTATATTTTTTTAAATTCTTCGTATCGTTAGATTTTCTTATCGATGTTAGAAAAAAAAAAGTTCACATCCATCTTGTCTCATTCACGGTCAACATGGGAACCGACGAACATCCACATCCTAGAGTGACACTGAATTGTTAGTTTGTTAATACCATCTAGATTCGTCACAAAATTAACTGTAGAATCCAACTTCAAGTGCGAAAATTTTGTCCAAATATGTAGGACTATAAACATAGCAGAAGCAAGTTGAGTTGAGATCAATTATGTACAGCAAGCAGAGCAGCTCATAAATTAAGTTGATTTCTCCACACGAAACCACGCACAAGCACAAGCTTGATTATTACTGTAGTACTTCCGTAGAACTAAGCATCTAAGCAGGGTAGTGTATTAAGGGCGTGCGAGCCACTGAAAAATTCGCTCGAGAGATTACGATGGCAGCTCTTCCTGATCGTCCGGAGGCTCCCTGAACACTACCGGCGCGACCAGCGCGAGCATGTTGGTGTGCGCGGCGTACTCCACGGCGCGCCAATCCTTGCCGGCCGGCTGATCCGGCAGGACGGCCTCACGCCTCCGCCGCGTCACCGTGTCGAACGCCACCACTCTCCTGCCGGCCAGCACCACCACCTCCACCTCGGCTCCCTGGAACGGCAGCAGCCTCACGTCGTCGCTCGGCACCCGTACCCCGCCGTACCTGTTCGCCACGGCAATGACGCCTTCCACCTCTGCCTGACCCGTCGTCCCCTCCTCCTCGTCGTCGTCCTCGGAGTCGGACAGCTCGAAACCGGGCTCCGGTTGCCAAGGCTGCTGCAGTATCTCGGCGACGGAGACCGTGGTGGCCATTTCCCAGCCACCGAGCCTGTCGAGCCGGAACACCACGACGTCGCCGCCGTCGCGCACAACGCAGTGCAGCGTGCCCGCGGCGGAGCCGATCTCCCACTAGGCGCTGTCCCCAGGGCACAACGCGAGGTCGACGCGGCCCGTGACAGGGTCGTACCCGACGGCGGTGCCGATGTCCGTCCGCCACCAGGCCATCCCGCCTGCCGCGACGCCCGAGGAAGGGACGAGGCCCTCGGCGGGTGCGACCGCGTCGGCGACCCACCACGCGCCGGTCCCCGACGCGAACACCGCGAAGCAGTAGATGCCGGAGCCCGGCGCGGACTCGAAGGCGCAGACGAGCACGTAGTCACCGCGGAAGTTGTAGACGCCGGCGTCGAAGAGGACGACGACCGCGGGGCGCGGCCAGGTGACCCGGCGCGGCGGGCACGGGACGCCGTGCCAGGACCCGGTCGCCGGGTTGCACACGAAGTAGGCGTCGTCGGCCGGGGAGAAGCATCACGCGAGCCCGCGCGAGGACGACAGCACGGTGGGCGGCGACGAGGCCGGGAGGAACGCCAGGTCCGGGGACGGCACGGTGTCGGCGGCGTCGAGCGGGAGGAAGAAGCCCGCGGGCGCAGTGAAGAGGCCTGAGGCCCTGCGCGGGGTGGCGGCGTGCGCGACGGCGAAGAGCGGGGATGAAAGCGCACCCGCCCACGACGGGTGCACCAGGCGGAGGCGCGCCGCGGCGGCCGGCGGGAGGTGCACGAGCGCGTGGTCGCGGAGCACGGTGGCCAGCGGCGCCCGGATGGCGCGCTCCCGCAGCAGCAGCCGCCGCGCCGCGTCCCGGTCCCGGAACGCGCGCCGGTGGTGTTGCTGGTCCACGTCGTCGCTCGACGGCGTTGTGTCCGCGTCGGCGCCGGACATGACCGGCGGTGGTGGATCGGCGATACGTGGGTCCTGGGCAGGGTTCACGAAACCGGTCGGTTACCGCTGTAACCGGCCAAACCGCCCACCACCAGTTCGGTTTCGGTACCGGTTTGAATTTAAATTTCAAATTTGAATTTCAAAAAATGAAAAATGCTGAAAAAATTCCTAAAAATAGTTCATGATTTATAGAGTCGAATGGTGTACAAATTTTTCAAATTGGAGTTCGTTTGCTATTTATTTTAACGTGTACAAGTTTGAAAAAAAAAGAAAAAAATCGGCCGGCCCGTTAAGGATCCATGCGGCCCATTTCGTCCAGGCGCCTCATACAAGGCAGGCAGAGGCCGTGGGGGGGGGGGGGGGGGGGGGGGCTGTCGGCTCCCACAACGCTATCCGCCCGCTCCCTTCCCCATTCCGCCCGTGCGCCGCGCGCTCCGCCTCCGCGAGGCGGTTACCGAACGGCCGGCGGCGATTACCGAGGGGAACGGGTCGGTAACCGCCCCCGAGCGGTTCGCGCACGGTAACCGTCCGGGATACGAAGGTAAGTTTTTTTTTCATTTCCTTGCATTTGTAGTTGTTTTAGTTGTAGGATTTAGTTAGAACAAGCTCTAGGATGTAGGATTGATGGAGTATAGGATGTAGAAAATATTTATTGTAGGATTTAGGTAGGATTTGACTTAGGATGTATATAGGAGTTAGGTTTATTTGGTTTAGGATTTAGGATTTGTCGTTGGATTTGTTTTAGGATGTATGTAGGATTTAGGATTTATGTTTTTTTTATATAGGATTTAGGTTGGATTTAGGTGTATGTTAGGATTTAGGTTTATTTGTGATATGATTTGATGCATGTGTTTGATTTGTTTGTGTTGTCCATTTGTGCAGGAAGACAATGCCGAAAGACGTGGTATGGGAGCATGGTGAGAATCTTGCTCCCGGTTGAAGATGCAATTACTGCCATACACAAAAAGCAGGGGGTGGTGCTTCCCGATTGAAGCAGCATTTGGCTGCGCGCGGGACGGAGGTGATCCACTGCAGCAAGGTGCCCAAAGAAGTCCGGGAGTACTTTCAGCGGGACATCGACAGAACTAGGCAGGCAGCTAGTGACCGCTCTCGGTAGAGGGTTGCACGAGAGGCTGCTCCAGCGGAGGCCAACCACCCCCTTGACGATGACGAATACGAGGCTCAGATGCAGGCAGCCATTAATCAGTCCAGAGCAGAATATGAGTACAAAGAGGGGGTGCAGCGGAGAGGAGGCGCTTACGAGCGTGGAGGTGGCAGTGGTAGTGGTACTACTTCGCAGAGGGGCAATCCTTTGCAGAGGATGTTTCAGAGGTCTGGTTCACAGAGGCAGACCCCTGCGGCGGTGGAGGACTACAACTTGGCAGCCGGTACGAGTGGTGAACTGAAGCAGACAAGGATTGATACAGGGCCATGGACGCAGAGGGGAAGGGACGCGAAGGATGCACTGGGAAAGCTTGGGGAAAGTTTTTTCATATTACAGGAATCCCCGGGAGACAGGCGGACAATCCGTACTTTGTTAGTGCGGTCAGGGAGACGCAGAAGTGGGGTAAGTACATATACTTGGAGACGTATGTCATTACATATATTTCTCTATTCTCATGATTCGCTTACGATTGCAGGTGAAGGCATCGCGTCACCCAGTGGAAGGGATATAGATAGGAAGTACCTCGATCGGAACGAGGCGGACTTATAGAGCCGGTACGCAAAGTTTCAGGAGGAGTGACCCATGTTTGGGGTCACGTTGATGTGTGATTCGTGGACGGGCCCGACAAGAATGAATGTCATCAATTTTTTGATCTATTGCAATGGCGACATGTGGTTCCACAAGTCAATTGATGCGACTGGTAGAAGCCAAGATTCGTCTTATTTGTTGGGGGTACGTCCAAAATATTGTGTCAGTTCACATGCACTATGTTTTCTCGGTTCCACTAAATGTTGTGCCTACTTGTGCAGCTGATTCGCAAGGTGGTTGAGGAGATAGGTGCTGAGCATATCGTGCATATCGTCACGGACAACGGCTCCAACTTCAAGAAAGCATGCCACAGATTGAACGAGGAGTACGAGCATATTGTTTGGACACCTTGCCTTGCACACACCATCAACTTGATGCTGAAGGACATTGGTGCAAGGCCGGAGCATGTAGGTATGATCTCTGTATGCAAGCGCATTTCAACTTGGCTGCACAACCATGGCCAGTTGAATGCAATGATGAGGAAAGTCATTGGTGGTGAGTTGGTCAAATGGAATGCCACTAGGTTTGGGGCCAACTACATGTTTATGGACAGCTTCCATCGGAAGCGTGATCGTTTTATGCAGTGGATGAGATCTTCTGAGTTCTTGCATAGTAGTTGGGGACAATCAAAGTGAAGAATCATGGACCCTTGTGTTTAGGCGATTAACGACAATAGTAGGTCACTATGACTAACGTGTGTTTTGCAGAGGCAAAGTCATTTGTGTTAGGTCATTAGTGATGCAATTTGAATGGGCTTAATGGATATTCATGCCCCCAAGATGGAAATCGTTTTGGTTGCAAAGGATGATGATACAAGTCGAAGACTAGGCTAGTTCTTAGTGCCATAAGGTTGAGAAGGGCACTAAGTATAGCTAGGGCTTTGTTTTTCCTTTGACCGTACTATAAAGGGGGGTATGCGATTAGTATCTTGACCTAGGAGAGTTTAGGAGAGTGGGTATATGCACACTTGTCACAACTAGTCCTAGAGACCTTGCTTTCAGCCCATGGTTAACCCTAGAAATGGTAGGAGCAAAATCCCTTGAGAAATCTCAGCGAAAACAGTTGAAATAGGGGGAGAAAGAGGCTCCGGACCAGTCTGCCTAGTAGGCGTTGGACCAAGGAGAGTGGTCCGACGGTCCCTGACTTAGGAAAAATCCCAGCTCGAGGAGCTCCGGACCACCTGTCTGGAAAGCGTCGGACCATAGGAGAGTGGTCCGATGGCTCGTGTCAGAGAGAGAAGGCTCCGGACTAGTCCGACGGTGAGTCCGACGGCTAGTCCGACGCTTCAAGACAGGAGGTTGTTTTCATACAGTAAACCCCCTGGCTCCGGACCAGAGCGTCGGACCAGGGCTCCGGACCAAGGAGAGTGGTCCGGTGGTTCGAAGAAGAGAAGATGTTTTTCACTCAGTGAGCACCCTGGCTCCGGACCAGTGCGTCGGACCAAGCAGAGTAGTCCGACGGTGTCTGAGTTGGATTTCAGAGTGAGCTCCGGACCAGTGTGCTTGGTCCGGTGGTGTAAGCTCCGGACTAGTTCGGTGGCTTCGCAGAGAGAGGAAAAAGTAAAAACGGCTAGTTTTGGAGGTGAGGACTATTTATAGTTGCCCCCTTCGTCCTTAGGATAGCTCTTGGCCATTGTTTCAGCTGGTGACATCTTGAGAAATCCTTTGGAGAGTCAAGTGCCTAGTGAGGGAGAGATTAGAGAGAGTTCATCTTGTTCTTCCCTCCTAGAGTGATTAGGAGTGACTTGTGTGCATCCATCCACCTTCCTATCCTTGAGTTGGTCAAGTGAAGGTCTTGTGCTTGTTACTCTTGGTGTTCGACAACACCTAGACGGTTTGGTGGTGTTCGGAGGAAGTGATCGCCGAAAGATTGTTGGCGGCTCTTCTCCAAGCTTATGTGATCGGTTGTGGGCGATTCACCAAGCCGGAGTGGCGAAGAATCAGCCCGTAGAGAGCACTCTACCCTTGCGCGGGTAGAGGGGGAGCGATACCTTGCGAGGTGCCCCAAAGAGGACTAGGGGGGGTGTCGACACCTCGATACCTCGGGAAAACATCGCTGTGTCACTGAGAATTTCTTTTCCCTAGCTCTTTACATTTCCGCATTACATTCCGTCTTGTTTTTATTCTACATACTAGAATTGCTTAGGTTGCTCTTAATTTTCATGAACTGCTACCGCTTTCTAGCTAGGACACACGGACCGTAGGCACTAGGGGGTGATTGGCATTTGATAGGTTTTCATATTTGCTTTAGAAATTTAAAACAAGCCCAATTCACCCCCCCTCTTGGGCATCTTGATCCTTTCACAAAGGAAGGACATTATGCTCACGCAAGATTATCTAGTATACAGTGGTGGGAAGGACTTAAATACATCATCGATTCAGTGGCACCAATTTACAGGTTCTTTCGGTTCGCTGATCAAGATAAGCGACCTAACCTGTGTGAATTAGTGTACCACTTCCAAGAGTGCAAAAGGGAGATGGAGAACTTCTTTCGAACAAATGTCCAAACATGGCATGAGTACAAGGATATCATAGATGAAAGGATTGCGAACGTGTACTATGGCACGTATGTGGGCCCAGGTGAGATCACAACCATTGTTTAAATAGCAATCTCTGCATATTGAGTATGTACCATATGCTAATTTGTCGTGCATCATATGTTGCAGCTGCTGTCCTAAACCCAAGACTTGTATATCTTTACAATCCAACTCCGCAAATGTTTGGTGGCCTCAAGGAAGCATTTGGGAAAATGACGGATGTGCATACCGCCGTCTTGGCATTACAGGAGGCAGAAAAATTCCGCCAACGCCATGGGGAGTTTGGCACTGAGCTGGCCATGAAAATGACCATCGACCCCAATACATCCCCATGTAAGAGTACTTTTGAACTCCTTTTTTTGTCTTTTAGAACACATCCCTAACATAATGGGTTTCACTTGCAGCGTCGTGGTGGTTGCTGTTTGGCAGGCACACTCCAAATCTGCAAAAACTTGCGTTGAGGCTTGTTGCACAATGTGTATCCTCCGGTGGATGTGAGCGCAACTGGAGTACATTTGCCTTATTGCACACGAAGGTTCGTAATCGCTTGTCCCACAAAAAACTGAACAAGCTAGTGTATGTGAACTACAACCTTCGCCTGCGACTCGCGGATGCCTCCGTACCACCTAGGCGTGAGGAAGAAGACTTCATTGACCAGTTCACGCAGATATCATTTTACGATAGGGATAATCCGGTTCGAGACTGGATGGAGTATGGCAGATCCAACAAGGCTCCAGTTCTCGACGAAGAAGATGAAGAAACGGACATCCCTCTTCCGTCTCGTATTGTGAGGTACGTTGATTTACTTTGTTAGCCACTAACGAACCATACTTTTAATAATATGATTCATTCTTTGTGGTGACAGAGATCAAGTGGACCCCGACGATGTTGGGCCCATCAGTGATTGGACCCGTAGACATGTGGGTGACACGCATCTTGGCAACAGGAAATACCAGACAAGACCTAGGCAGGAGGACCCCAAACACCAGAAACGAAAGGGAAAGCAAGTGCAACAACCTGTCACCAGCGATGCTTCGACAGATGATGGCGAGGAGGGTGAGGAAAGTCCACCGTACCAGGAGTCCGATGACAGCAGCTCAGCAAATGACAGTGGAGACGGTCATAGTGGTGACGATGACCCTGGAGCTGCTGGTGGTAGTGCTGCTGCTGCTGGTGGTGGTGGTGGTCTTGGTGATGCTGGTGGACTTCGTTTCACAGGTATCAATTGATACACACATTTTTTCTGTCTATGACTAATGACTAGTACTAATTATGGTTGGTTGCAGGCGAGACGGACTTCACACATGCTACTCAGGACCGCGACCATGGGCAGCCGGAATTGCAGAGAAGAGCTTACGACCCGACGGACTGCTACGGCACGCCACAATACTCCTCTTCCTCATACAGTGATACATCGTACCGTGGTGGTTATACCTACCCCGTTCCTGACATCAGCACGCAGCCGACCACTAGATGGGTCTACGAATGGCAAGACTCAGATTTCTACAACATGTTAGTACAGGAATGGGAGACCACAGCTCATTGGACGGGTCAATCATGGATAGACTACAAGGCTCAGCTCCAGACGCGCGATATCGCTCTAATATCCACCGCGGAGTATGAGAAGGCGTGCCAAAACACGATCTTCCCTTATATTCTACACAAGTGACCATGATGTTTGCATGTCTACGACACAAGGTATTTCCATGGACGATTTGTTGTTGCAACGGTGAACTACGTTATTTCCGTCGTGAAGTTGTGACTAGTGCATCACTATGATATTTCGATGCGTTGTCCATTTATGTCATACTATTTTCTCCTGCATTGTGTGTTCTATTTACATCATTATGTGCAAAGATCATGCAAAAAAATAGATTTTTTCAAGAAAAAAGAGAGTAACCGGCGGTTTGGGACGGTTACCGACCAGACCGGACGGTTACTGGCCCTAACCGACCAGTTACCGGTCGCAAACCGTTTGAACTGCAACATTTGAATTCAAAATTCAAACCGTTCGGTAACCGGCAAACCGCCGGTGGCCGGTTCCCAGCTCCAAAACGGTTAGTAAAACCCTGGTCCTAGGCGACTAAGGGGCCGCAGCAACCGTCTTTGAAGTCCGGGGGCGGATCGCTGCAGCTCGTCTAGTGCGGCCAGTCTACGGGTAGTGGAAGCGGACGTGGAAATTGCACCGGCGTTTGGTTTTCGTTGCGGCGAAGGAAGCGCCGCGGGGGGCCCTGCGTTGACGCGTGCCGAGGGGTACGGGTCAGGTCAAGGAACAAGGAGAATGCAACTGGAGTTTTTTTTTTTTTGGTCGTGGACTGACCGCTGGCGCTAGTCTTCGTCTCGGTCTCGACGGTGCCGCCGCATGAGCCGACCGGCCGGGACTGGCCGAGGGAGCGACGACGGCACAGGTTGGTTCCGGCGGGCGGAGCCGACGGACTTGTCAACGACTGTACCGAATGTGCCAGGATCCCTCACGCGCGGCCGGCAAATTCGCCCTTGCATTGCACCCGGGGACCCGGCCCGCGATAATTGCCGGATGGAAGAACAACCCGACTGCGTGGTTACCAACTTACACCAGCAGTTATATTAGTTAAAAGTCACAGCTGTACTCTACTCCCTCCATTCTCCTCATAAGTCAAACTTTCTTACTTTGATCACCATTATTATTTTTATTTTTTTTTGAAACATAAGCTTCATTACGTAAGATATTTCATTTCAATCAGATTGCAAGTAGCGTTGTATGAAACTAGGAGGAGAAAACCAAACATGAGTATCTATAGAAGAAGATGCAAAATGGGCACAAGAGTCGCTGCAAAATTTGCCTCCCGTCTTACATGATTCATCTCAAAATAAGTGAAGGCCAAAGCTAACTCCTGTATGTTCTGCAATTTCGGACCGTTGCTTGGCCCTGTTCTTCCGCAGCGAGACCATCTCTTGAGCATCGGACCCTGCAATAATGTAAGCGTGCTCTCTGGTTCCTGTCGGGATGAGGCGCAGACCATCTCGGATTGCTTCGGCTTTGGCAGTCAAGGCCGAACCCACAGAACCTAGCCAGCAGCGGGCCCATGCCGCACGAAAACTTCCACTGCTATCTCGAACAACAGCTCCAATTCCTCTCGTGTCGTGGTCTAGTGAGAAGGCGCCATCTGATCGAGTTGTTCTTGAGGGTCCCTTGAACTTGAACCGGGGGACTCCATTTGTCTATCCGCGCGCGGTCTTTCTGTTCTCGCATTTTCTAGCATCTAAAGCCATGTGTAACGTCCTGTTTAGATTGAAGGGACTAATAACTATTGACTTCTATGTAGTAGTCTTAAATAGCAGCTTCCTTAAGACTTCTATGTAGTAGTCACTACTAGTCTCTCTAGTAGTCCAAGTGTTTGATAAAATTGAGACTAATTGAAACTAATTAGTAGTCACTAGTTACTAGTCCCTCCAATCCAAACAGGGCCTAAGTATACCTCCAATGCTCAATTGATCTGATCCGGAAACTGCAAGTACGTCTCCTGCAGGCCGGCCGGTGCATAGACGTTCAGCAGCTCGACGACGATGGAGGAGCCACGGCGGCCGGCGACCCTTCCTATGGATCTCCTTCTCGAGATCATCGTGCGCTGCGCCATGAGTTCCAAAACGCTGCTCCATGCCATGCTCGGCTTCCTCGGCCACCGCGCCAAGGCCAACGGCGGATTCGACCCGAGCCTCCTTACGGCGGTGTCCTATGGGCTTATTAGGACTACCCGCCGCCCCATCGACGGCGAGCAAGTAACCGTCAACCGCCGCACCGACTCCACCGTCGTCCAGCCACCCGGGGGCCTCCGTCGTCGTTTCGACTCCGATCTGCTCGCGGGGTCGTCGGAGTCGGATGAGCCTACTATGTCCTCCCGCGACGGCCTTCTCGTTCTGTTCCAGAATAAACGGACATACCCACAAGGCCTCCTTGTCTGCGAAGGGATACTAGTCGCCAACACCATCACCGGCGGTGTGACCTCGCTTCCTAGCATGGGGCAGCAGCGAGGTACCAGTACGAAGGGCATGTACAGGCCCGCCTTGCTCTCCGTCGACGGCGCCGGCCGCTCCTAGCTTCGAGCTGCTCGTCATGTACCGGCACGACGACCGCCGGAGCCTGGTGACCCAGACCTTCTCGTCACGGGAACACGAGTGGAGCGCTGCCCGCAGCATCCACATCCACCACCTCGCTGACCGCATCAAGGAGGCCACGTCTACCTCGCCGGCGGTGGTGGGGCGCAGCGTTTACTGGCTGATCTGCTACACCCAGCAACAGCAACCCCAACCAGAGTGGTTCGGCGACAGAGATCGAGGGCAAGGATGGTCAGCTCATCTCTGTCGCCGAATCAGCACAGGCCACTGTGATCAAGCTGCCACAAGAGTTGCTTAGGGTAGGGAGCCGTAGCAACGGCGCAAACCCTGCGGGCAGACTCATCCTGGCTGCTACCACTGCCACAGCGCAAGGTGAAAGCAGGCAGCAGCTGAGCTTGGTCGTCGCGGAGGCACTTGTGATATCAACGTGGATACTGCAGCTTGTCGCCGCCGACGAGGGCTCAAGCAGCAGCAGCAGCAACAGCTGGAGCCGGCAGGTGGTGATCCGGAGGCGGGAGATCGACAGGCCGCTCGCCTATGTTCTTGATGCATACCAGACAATCTGGTTTCGTGCATTTGGGGAGAGAAGTGGCACCGTGCTCTTCTGGATGCAGAGGATTGGGCTCGTCCAGCTCAACCTTGGTACTAAGAAGGCCCTGGTGCTCTGTAGGATTAACCTGGTATCTATCCTGAGGTGTATGCAATAATCTTTCTAAATTCCCTTGTTTCTTTTCTCGTGACATGTCACTGAAACGTTATAGTCTTTTTAGGTGCAGAGATAGAGATTATGAACTATTCCGTTAAATTGTTCCATGATTCTGAACTTTTAAAAAAAAATACAAATAGTGTGTCTTACTCAAAGTTTAATGGTTGGTCGATAGTACAAAGTCAATAGCTCTATGATTTTCCAAATGTTCCATGATATTTCGAGTTTCTTCACGTAATAGTATATTTCTATTTTCTCATAATGTATATTTTTGGTTGTTTAAGATGATGTTATTTTAGATTCTTCTATAAAAGAAGAAGACATTATTAACATGGTGATGGAGTTCGATTAGGAACCATTGGTTGTTAGCTCGGCGATTGATAAGGAGTATAGGAAAGTAAAACCCCAGTAACCGGGCCTAAATTTTATCCAGGAGGCCGAAAGCGCTCTCACTGTTCTGTCTTTTGGTTTGCGCTGGACCGCTCAAGAGCCCAAAACTTTCTGCTCGCAAAACAGGCCGGCCTCCCCCACTTCTCTCTGTAGGTTGCAGCCCATCTAGGCGTGGCGTGGGTAGAACCGTAGTATAGGAACGTAGAAGTACGGTTTTTTTTTTCGAAATCGGTAAAGCATTCCCCATGCCCCAGTCTCCTCTGTCAGGAAAAAAATTGAACACTCCGGGTCCATTCCCTCTACGATGAGCCCCCTCGCCCGATGCATGCCGTGTGGCGCCGCTACTAATCAGACGGACAACACGAGAGGGAGATCGGCTCCCTCGGCTCCAATGCGTCTCTTCGGCTCCGAGCGTGGGTGTGGCTCGTCCGTATTTTCTCGGGAATACGAGAAATTAAACAAAATAGATCTGCCGTCATCTACGTGTGGCAGTTGGACGTCGCTGCCGCCGTGCACATAATTGCACGCTGCCGCTACAACCGCGCTTCGCCGCCGCTGCCACCGTCGTCGTGCACATAATTGTATGCCACAGTTGCAGCCGCGCTTCGATGTTCAGACTATTTCCTTTCCTATCTTCTAGTTGTCTCGCTGCTAGCTTTGGTAACCAGAAAGCTGCTTGATTTCCAAGCTAGAGTTCACCACAAAATAAATTGAACAATTCATATTGATGAGTGCGACAAAGATGAAAGTTTGAGTTGCCAACATGTTCTTGTGCACTCATAGAATACTAAGCATATTGCGTTTACTGATGGTTTAGAACTAGATTATAATTTTACTCAGTTCTCCCCATTTGACTGGAAAAAAAAATTGCATGGGCGACGGGTGCAGCGTGCGGCGCGTGCGCCCCTAAGCTGGATTGACGACACGTGCACAAGCCTTTGATCGGACGGCAGCTGGAAACGGCGAAAAAGCTGAAGCCAAATAGGCACATGGCTCGGCTCCAATCCACATCGATCGGCTTAGCTCGTTCGTTCCCGTGTCCCAAATCCCAATCCTCCTCCGATGCCGTCGTCGCGGCCTCGCCATACTAGGCTACGAGACATCGCCAGACATTGCCATACGCTGCCTATGCGGCTCTTCCCAGAGCGCCCTCGCCTTCCTCCTACGACCTGGTCGGCGCCGGCCGCCTACGTCGCCGAGGCCTGAACCTCTTTCCTGAGCAGTAATGTACCTATGCCGATCCGCCGTCGCCGAACATCAAGCTGTACGTGATCCTCCGACACCACAACGTGCGTGCACCCTTTCCTCACCAGCCTTTCCGCCCACTGCAACCTGGCCGCGCGGCCGTCGACGTCGACGTCCACCTTGCCGTTGCCAACCGCCACAGCGTGTTCTTGCTTCCCGCCAAGGGATACGCACGGTCCCTCGCATAGCAGCGACGCGACGGCCCTGCGGAGAACGCCGAGGAGAGGGGCAGAGGGCTACCCTAGCTTGCAAGACGCCTGCCGCCGCCGGTGCCCCGTGGCGTAGAGATCCGCGAGGATCTGCTCGTTGGTGCGCGCGGGGAGGCGCGGCACTGACGACACGTCTGAGTTCGTGACGGACATCGACGTCGACGTGATGCTGCTGCCGCCGTAGCTGTTCAGCGGGCCCGAGTATATTGGTGCAGCTGGAGCATCCGAAACGAGGAGTTGGAGCTGTCCAACGACGCGAAGCAAGGACAACTAACTGGTCGCTCGCCGTGGACTGTATCGATGGCAACAACACGACGTGGATACGCCCGTCGTGGCCGTCAAAGCTGAGAATGCGGCAGACACCGGTGCCATCATCGGCAGCCCCGACCGCCTCCGTGTTAAAGTGGTGCACGTCGTCCGCGGCATGGCCATCAGCCAGCAAGAAGCAGGGCTTGGCCAGCCTTGCCCTGCAGTTGCCCATCGCCTGATCTGGATTGGCATCGGGGAACGTGGCTGGTCGTACGGGCGACGACGGCGTCGGAAGAGGATTTGGAATTTGGGATGGAAACGAATTAGCTGAGCCAATGTGGATTGGAGCCGAGCCGTGTGCCTATTTGGCTTCAGCTTTTTCACCGTTTCCAGCTGCCGTCCGATCAAAGGCTTGTGCACGTGTCGTCAATCCAGCTTAGGGGCGCACGCGCCGCACGCTGCACCCGTCGCCATGCAATTTTAGAACTCGCTCATTGTAGAGGGAATGGACCCAGAGTCCACTCAATTTTTTTCGGTCTTCGCACAGCGCGTACTGCCTCCTCCCGTCGTCGCCCGGTTGGACGCACTGCCGCAGTAGCAGCCGGTGGTGCTCACAACGTCTCGCAGCACCAGCCCCTCCCTCAGCTCAGCAAACCTGCTTTCCTTTTTTTTTTTTTCCGTATATGATGGCGGCAATCAAGTCTTGGTCCAATCAATCAAGCAGTGTTGTAAAGTTTGGTACATATATATGCACAACCATGCATGCATGTCTATAACCGTGATCAATCAAATCAAAGGTAAATAAAATAAAATACCAAGCATGAGCAGGTAGCACATGTTGAAATATGGCAGATATAAGAGACAATCTTTCAACATATTTAAATAGATTAAATAAACTAAAACTGAATATAACCAGTAGATAACTCAGATTATGGCCAAAAATAAATGTGACATAAAGGAACAAGATCATATCAACATTTATCATGGTTGTTAGATGAAGAAGACAGATTAAACACATAAATATGTTTATAAGCATTTGCTCTCAAACTTAGCGGGTTTCTGCTATAAGTAGCCTTTCAACGGCAGTTGGTGAGCAAAGATCATTGACAAACGTGACAGTGAATCTTACCAAAATAAGGTTCTAGATCAAGAATTAAGAGCCTAGAAAATTAGCAATATAACCAGAAATATACGTTACTGAAGATTAAGACAAAACAGTAAGAACACAAGATTCACAGGTTATATGCTCACAGACAAAAAACTACTAATCAACTGATAAACGATCAGATTAATAGATAAATTTCTAGGCAAATAATTAAACAATGCTGAAAAGAAACAACACTCTAGAACCCAACTGTCACGTTGTCTCACTACACCGCTTAATATCATCGAGCAATGAATTAATCCGCTCAATAGTGCAATCACACCCAAGTTGAATAAACTAGGAGATTGCACAAGTAAATTTCTCAAATGAAAACCGAGCAAAGCAACAGTTTACTTACAGCACGTAGATTGTCTACGTGGGAAGTCAAGCTCAAGCGAACACAAAGTTCTGTCCCAGAAAACAAATTTCCGCCGCTCACGTCCGAGCCTGCACGACGGATGGAGAACGGAGATACTAGAGCCGCTGTCGGAGCCGATGGAGACGTCCACGGCACCAACCCGAGAAGCAGAGGTACCCACGCAGCAGAGAGCCCAAACACCGAGCCAAGGTGGACAACAACCAGACGACCGTGCAGCACCACACCAGTGCTCACACAAGAACAGTACGCCGCCGGTCAGAACCAGCAGCACCACAGCATCACCACCACCAGTACCACACGAAGATGGCACTCAGAAGGCTCTCGACGGAGTTCGTCGGATAGAATTTCAGAGAGGTAGGAAATGGAGGAATGAGTGGATTTTCGATCTTGTCCACATGAGAGGAGGCACACCCCTTTTTGAAGGAAGAGGAGAGTAACGGCCTCGCGAGTACGACCGCATCCTCCGGCTGGACGCCGCCTAGGGCGGGCAGGCGTTGGAGCCGCCGCCGCTGGGAGCGTCCGCTCCATCCCTTCCGTGCGGCACTCGAAGGACCGAGTCCTCACTCTCCCATGTGTGAGTCTCCTGTGAGGATAATGATAGCTGCTAGCCGGCTGGGCCGCTTGGCCTATTGGGCCTTTTGTGACCTTGCACGGTAAGATCTCTTCCACTTTTCCTCTTCTTCTTATTCATTTATTCATTTTCCAATAGAAAATAAAAGGAAAATCCCTTAAATGAACAACAATCCCCACCATTTTTACTCTTTATTTTCTGATTGATGTCATTGAGCCCCCATACTGTTTATATACTACTTTTCGGCAGATGTACTTGTTAGGTTTGAACCAAAGCCTATCCTAGTGATCTCCGACCCTGCACAGGCAAGCAGAGGACTACGCCTTGATCCACAGGCCTTAGTGTGAGAGACTTCAACCAAAAGGCACATAGTACGAGGCAGTTAGACTGCTTCTCTTACGGGGTAGGGCGTTACGGTCATGCCCTTGAGTATCTTTCATGAACTCACTAGAGAGAAACCCTGACTCTCACAGAATGCGACCCCACAGTCAGCTCATATAGGTAAACTTTTTTAGGAAATTATGTAGGACAATTTCCCTGCTTATAGCATTAAGTTCATTAAGAGCAAATTGCTAAACCTGCCATACAGATAGAGCACAACAGCTAATGGGACTCTTTAAGAGTTTGTGCTCCTGGTTCCACAGTGCTTTGTTTCCTAAAGCCTGCATCTCGGGATCTCCGGTCATACAGGATAGTTATCCACAGTTGAAACCTTCAACAGGGTATGAGCCCCATTCCCTTGCACGCTGCCTGAATTGGCTTTTGGGCCAGTCCCTTAGTGAAAGGATCTGCAATGTTCCTTTCAGACTTGATGTAATCTACAGTTATTACACCTGTCTCTCTAGCACGCCGACACGAATTTAGTCGTCTTCTAATATGCCTCGAGGATTTTTGGTTGTCTTTTCTACTGTTTACCTTCAGCAGTACTGATCTGTTATCACAGTATACTAAGACAACCGGTATCGGCTTTGCTATCATTGGAAGGTCTGACAACAAGTCTCTTAACCATTCGGCCTCCAATGCTGCTGAATCAAGTGCAACTAATTCAGCCTCCATTGTGGAATGTGTCATCAAAGTTTGTTTAGACGATTTCCATGACACAGCCCCACCAGCTAAAGTGAACACATAGCCACTTGTAGCCTTCATTTGATCCGAGTCAGAGATCCAGTTTGCATCACTGAATCCTTCTAGTACTGACGGATATCCGGTATATTTAATACCAATATTCATCGCTCCCTTTAAATACCGAAGTACTCTGTGCAATGCAACCCAATGTCTATCTCCTGGACTGGACGAATAACGAGCCAGTCTGCATACTGCATATGAGATATCCGGTCTAGTAGCACTACTAAGGTACATGAGAGATCCAATGATCTGAGAGTAGCGTAGATGGTCCACGGGCGCACCTTTATGGGCAGTTAGCTTGTAAGATGGATCATAAGGTGTGGAGACGGGTTTACAGTCCATTTGTCCAAACCGAGTAAGGACCTTCTCCACGTAATGAGATTGAGTTAAAGTAATCCCATCCTCACCTTTCATTAGCTTGATGTTTAAAATTACATCAGCTTCACCCAAGTCCTTCATTTCAAAGTTATTGGAGAGGAATGTTTTTGTCTCCATAATTATTTCCAAGTCGGTCCCAAACAATAATATGTCATCAACGTATAAACACATGATGACACCTCTGCCCTCAGCAAATCGATAATATACACACTTGTCGGCTTCGTTTACACAAAAGCCAGCAGTGGTTAACGTGTTATCGAACTTCTCATGTCATTGTTTAGGGGCTTGTTTAAGGCCATACAAGGATTTAATCAAGCGACAAACTTTGCTCTCTTGTCCTTCAAGCACAAATCCCTCTGGTTGCTGCATATAAATTTCTTCTTCCAGCTCTCCATTGAGGAATGTTGTCTTCACGTTCATTTGATGAACATGAAACTTATAAGCAGCAGCCAGGGCTAAAAGCACATGGATTGTAGGCAATCGAGCTATAGGAGAATATGTGTCAAAGTAATCCTCCTCTTTCTTTTGAGTGAAACCCTTAGCCACTAAGCAGGCCTTGTATTTTTCAATACTACCATCGGGTCTTCTCTTCCTCTTAAAGATCCATTTACAGCCCACAGGCTTGCAACCAGCTAGGAGATCAGTTATCTCCCATGTTCCGTTAGACATGATGGAATCCATCTCGCTACGGACAGCTTCCCTCCAGTACTCTACATCAGTAGATGCATATGCCTCTGAGAGGGTGTGTGGTTCTTCATCCACTAGATAAATAATATAATCATCTCCCAGAGACTTTTCAGTCCTTTGTCTCTTGCTCCTCCTCAACTCCACATCAGGAGTTGGGTCATAAACACTTGAGGGCAGAGAATACGTTTGTTTTGGACCATCTGGGGCTACTACTTCTTTACCTTTCATTGGGAAGATTCTCTCAAAAAATGTCACATCCCGAGACTCCATAATGACATTAACAACGACATCGCTCGCCTCGGAATGGATCACTAGAAATCTATAAGTTGCACTATTGTTTGCATAGCCCAGAAAAACACAATCTACAATCTTAGGTCCTAGCTTTCTCTTCTTTGGCAATGGCACATTTACCTTTGCAAGGCAGCCCTAAGTCCGAAGATGAGAGAGATCTGGCTTCCTTCCTATAAATCCTTCAAAGGGCGTAATCTCACAATTGCGAGGTGGCACCCTATTGAGGACATAGTTCACAGTGAGTACTGCCTCGCCCACCATACCTCAGGCATCCACAAACTTTGCAGCAAGGCATTTACCAAGTCGCACACCGTTCGGTTCTTCCTTTCAGCCACCCCATTTGATTGAGGTGAGTATGGTGTAGTGGTTTCATGAATGATCCCACATTCCTTGCAGTATTCATTGAATAGGTTGGAAATGTATTCACCACCTCTGTCAGACCGCAACCTTTTAATAGTTTTGTTTAACTGATTCTCAACTTCAACTTTATAGATTTTAAAGTATTCTAGTGCTTCATCTTTAGTTCTGAGTAAGTAAATATGACAGAACTTAGTAGCATCATCTATGAAGGTAAGAAAGTATCTTTTACCGCCTTTTGTAATTATACCATTCATTTCACATGCATCTGAGTGTATAAGTTCTAAAGGAGTGGTACTTCTACCTTCAACCGTATGAAATGGTTTTCTAGGTTACTTTGCTTGCACACAGGTACCACACTTTTAACCTTTAACGTGATTATACACAGGAATTAAAGACATGTCACTTAATCTCTTAATAGCCTCAAAATTCACATGACATAGGCGAGAATGTCAAATATCATTAACCATGTCATTGCTACAGACCACACTAACAGAATAAGAAGAATGACTTCTCAAACTAGAAAGACGGAATACACCGCCTGACTCATATGACTTTCCCACAAAGACACCAAACTTAGACAGGATCACTTTATTAGACTCAAACACTAATTTAAGACCCTGTCGTAGAAGCAGCGACACTGAAATGAGGTTCTGGCTCATCGAGGGCACATAGAGTGCGTCTTTCAGCACGAGCATCTTGCCTGAGGTCATCTTCAGACAGACCTGTCCTATGCCTCGAACTGCTGCTGGAACTCCATTTCCCATCAAGACTGGGCCGCTGTTGCATCCCTGGAATAAAGAGAACATTGACCGATCAGCACAAATATGAACAGTAGCACCTGAATCAATCCACCAGTCATCTGATGAACCTGCCATAAAGACATGAGGTGCATACCCTGAGGTGGAATTAACCACCATGTTCCCTTCTTTGCGCTGAGGAGGAGGACCTTTTCCTTTCCTGTCACGGCACCGGCGGGCTGTATGCCCAGCCAGACCACAGACATAGCAAATAAGGTCTTCCTTTTTCTTCTTCATCTGTTTGGGCTTTGGTTTATTTTGGTTCTGAGGTTGAAAGTTGTTCTTCTTTTTCTACTGGCCTTTTCCACCTCCGCCCTTCTTAAGAAGGTTAGCTTGAACTTGCTGGGATGGCTTGTTACTGGCCCTTGCACGCTCTTCCACATTTATAGCAGTAGACAACTCAGAGAGAGTCATTTGCTTCTTCATGTGGCAGCGCGCGGTCACAAAGTCTCGCCAAGAAGGCGGGAGCTTTGCCAGTATTGCGTTCACCTGAAAGCTTTCTGGCACGTTGCAGTTATATTGGACTAAGTCCCTTACATAGAGTTGAAGCTCTTGTTACTGCTCCATGACAGACTTCCCTTCAACCATTTTATAGTTGAGGTAGCTTTCTGTAGTAAACGACTCATTGTCATTATCGGCCTCAGAGAATTCACTCTCGAGCTCATCCTAGAGTTCCTTAGCTAAGGTTTTAGCAGAGTAGACATCGAATAAGTGGTTTGACAAGACGTTCAACAGTCTAGACAAGCATGCCTGGTTGGCTTCGTCCCACTTTGCCTTTTCCGCTACCGCGGCGGCCTTTGCTGTAGCATCAGCATCTGCTGCTACAGCCTCGGGGACAGCCGTCAACACCACCCAAAATAATTTGAGGTCGGTGAGCCACATGCGAGTCTTAATCTACCAGCGCTTAAAGCTTGCGCCGTCAAACACTTCAGGCTTAATGACATCAGAACTAGAGGCTCACGCCATAATTGGTTTTCTGGATTGTTGAAATATGACAGATATAAGAGATAATCTTTCAGCATATTTAAATAGATTAAATAAACTGAAACTGAATATAACCAGTAGATAACTCAGATTATGGCCAAAAATAAATGTGACATAAAGGAACAAGATCATATCAACATTTATCATGACTGTTAGATGAAAAAGGCAGATTAAACACATAAATATGTTTATAAGCATTTGCTCTCAAACTTAGCGAGTTTCTGCTATAAGCAGCCTTCCAACGTCAGTTGGTGATCAAAGATCCTTGTCAAACGTGACAGTGAATCTTACCAAAATAAGGTTCTAGATCAAGAATTAAGAGCCTAGAAAATTAGCAATATAACCAGGAATATACGTTACTGAAGATTAAGACAAAACAGTAAGAACACAAGATTCACAGGTTATATGCTCACAGACAAAAAAACTACTAATCAACTGATAAACGATCAGATTAATAGATAAATTTCTAGGCAAATAATTAAACAATGCTGAAAAGAAACAACACTCTAGAACCCAACTGTCACGTTGTCTCACTACACCGCTTAATATCATCGAGCAATGAATTAATCCGTCCAATAGTGCAATCACACCCAAGTTGAATAAACTAGCAGATTGCACAAGTAAATTTCTCAAATGAAAACCGAGCAAAGCAACAGTTTACTTACAACACGTAGATTGTCTACGTGGGAAGTAAAGCTCAAGCGAACACGAAGTTCTGTCCCAGAAAACCAATTTCCGCCCCTCACGTCCGAGCCTGCACGACGGATGGAGAACGGAGATACTAGAGCCGCTGTCGGAGCCGAGGGAGACGTCCACGGCACCAACCCGAGAAGCAGAGGTACACCACGCAGCAGAGAGCCCAAACACCGGGCCAAGGTGGACAACAACCAGACAACCGTGCAGCACCACACCAGTGCTCACACAAGAACAGTACGCCGCCGGTCAGAACCAGCAGCACCACACCACCACCACCACCAGTACCACACGAAGATGGCACTCAGAAGGCTCTCGACGGAGTGCGTCGGAGAGAATTTCAGAGAGGTAGGAAATGGAGGAATGAGTGGATTTTCAATCTTCTCCACACGAGAGGAGACACACCCCTTTTTGAAGGAAGAGGAGAGTAACGGCCTTGCGAGTACGACCGCATCCTCCGGTTGGACGCCGCCTAGGGCGGGCGGGCGTTGGAGCCGCCGCCGCTGGGAGCGTCCGCTCCATCCCTTCCGTGCGACACTCGAAGGACCGAGTCCTCACTCTCGCATGCATGAGTCTCCTGTGAGGATAAGGATAGCTGCTAGCCGGCTGGGTCGCTTGGCCTATTGGGACTTGTGTGACCTTGCATGGTAAGCTCTGTTCCCCTTTTCCTCTTCTTATTATTCATTTATTCATTTTCCAATAGAAAATAAAAGGAAAATCCCTTAAATGAACAACGACAACTGCCACGTGCTCGCGGTCCAAGTGCTCCATCACCTCGATCCGCTGCTTGGAACCGGCGACCGCGGAGGTGCTCGCGGTCTTCCCCTGCCGCGTGCAAGACTTCCC